>WSYH01014633.1:0-15289 GCA_036426205.1 Ascaphus truei
CTATCTCCATCCCCTCAATATGACACAATCCCCCTCACCTAGAATGACACGCCTCCCCACTCCCCCTCAATAGACAATCTATACCCCTCCCATCAATATGCCACTCTCTCCCCCTCCCCTGGTCAATATGACTCTTCCACTCCCACTCAATATGGACACCCACTCTCGACCCTCCCCTCAAAGAGCAGGGTCACTTCCCCCTCCCTCACTATAAAGAAATCTCCACCTCCCTCAATTGACTTCTCTCCAATATATATGACTATCTCTCTCCCTCTCTTCAATATGACTCTACTCCCTCCCCCGGAAATGACAGACACTCTTCCCCTAGCCTCCACTCGAATATGACTGACACTCTCCCCCTCCCCTCGCAATATGCACACACTCTGTCCCCGACCGTCCCCTGCAATTATGACACACTCTCCCCCTTCCCCTCAATTAACACTGCTCCCGCCTCAACCTCCCCCCATAGACTTCTCTCCTCGATAGACTCTCTGGCTCTCCCGTCAGGCTGTTAAATATGGCACTTCTCCCCCTCCCCTAAATGACTACTCTCTCCCCCTTCCACCTCTCAATATGACACTCTTTCCCCCCTCTCCTCAATCTGACACTCTCTCCTCCACACTGCAATCACATTCATACCCCCCCTGCACCTCACATCACTTCCCCCCCTGCACCTCACATTGTGTCAGCATCACCCACCCCTCACATGTCAGCAGGCGCCACTCTCACCCCTCAGAATGCAAGGCAGCCGCCACGTCAACCCGCTTCAGCATTGCCAGCAGCCCGAACCAGTGCCAACCTCACATGTCAGCAGCCCACCCCCCTCACACTGTCATGTCAGCCCAAACCCCCTTCAGACATGTTCAGCACCCCCCCGCCCCTACATGTCGGAGCACGCCCCCCTCCACCCAACCATGTCGAGCACCCACCCAGACCTCCTGCTGTACCACGACCCGTTTTGCACACACACCCACACTCTGTACCAAAAAAAAGGGGCCCCCGCTTTTTCACCCCCCCCCCCCCCCCCCCCCACCTCTGCACCAGTCCGTTTTTCACCCCCCCCCACCTCTGCACCAGCCCGTTTTTCCACCACCCCCACACCTATGAACCAGCCCGGGGTTAACAAAACCCACACAAACAGCAAGGGGACCAACACACACAAACAAATAAACACAACACCACTATACATAGATACACAACACACACACACACACACGCACACCACTAAAATATATATAAACACAAACACACACACACTACACCCACACACACACCACACCACACACTACCACTAGACATATATATACACACACCACACACGCACACACCACTATACATATAATAAATGCAAGCACTACACACACATCAGTCACACACACACCCACACAAAAACAACACACACACCACTCTAGTACATAAGTTATACACGACGACAACACCGACGACCACATGTTTATACATAGTATATACAACGCACACACGACATGATCATCATATAGGAACAGAAACATACACACCCTTATACATATCACTACTCCTCACACACCCACACAACACACGTAACAAGGACACACACACACAAACACACACAACAACGAGAAGAGCTATAGATAACAGACACAACAAACACACCACTATACGTAGTAGTACCACACACACACCACACACACACACCACGTTTTATACATATATATCAACACACACACACAAACACACACACACACACAAAACACACACACCACACACACACACACACACACACACACACACACACACACACAACCACACACACACACACACACCACACCACCCCTATCTCTCTCTATTAGCACAATCTTTATCGTACACATCCTCTCCGATCCGACTAAGACCCGCCCCAGCATGCTTGACCTCCAGTACCCCGGCATCGCATCTCCTCATGCTGCTCCTCCCCCGGCGCCGCGCACATGTTCAAACCGGGGCGGCCCGGCGGGGACGACGCAGGGGAGCAACCAAATGGGGATGGCCAGGGGGGAGAGAGGGAGAAGGGGGGACGGTTGGGGGGGGGGGAGGTGTGTGTGGAAGGAGGGAGGGGGGGAAGGGGGGGGGAGCGAAGGACGGGGAAGGAGGCAGGAGGGGAGGGGAGGGTTTATAGTGCGAGGGAGGGCTGGGTGTGGGGATGTGGGGAGGATATCGCGCCATTTTTTTACAACTTTTTTTTTTTTTAAATTTATTTAATTAATTAAATAATGCGGCCCCGCGCGGCAGCCGCGGGACACGCAGAGGAGGCAGGACGGGCGCAGCGGCCCGCGGGGCACGATGTTGTGCAAGCCTGTTCAAAGGAATCAACAAGTATTGTTTATTATTGTTGTTGTAACCTGTTAGCAAATATGTATAAAATGTACAAGTAAGTAGAAGTGAAGTTAGTGCTAATCCTGAGGTGAACCCGTAGTCTGTTTTTTAAAAATCATAATTTCTCCATGCAAGGACTAAGGAGATGATTACAATATCCACAAGGACCGAGAGGGTTCCTAAACCTGTTGATTGTGAGAGTATTACAGTATATACAATGGACAACATATTTATTGGGGTTTACACCGGAGGGAGATACTGATCCTATTACAGATTGTAGCAGGCGTTACTGTGCCAGCGGGTTGCAATAACGTGTAGCCCACCCCTTTTACAGGCGGCTAATTCAGTTTCAATCAGCGGATGGTGCGTTGTGTTGGTGCAACGATACGTCTGTTACATTGGTATGACATAATTATATTCTCCAGAGAGAAAGCCAACATAAGAACCCATTAAACATTTGCCAAAATTCTGTCCTCACAGGAGAAAACAATATCTCTTCTTACTCCAGTAATGGCAATCAGATGTTCCCTGGAATTAATGTTCTGTCTGTGTAACTTGTTTGGCATATCTGATATACAGCTTTTCCTTTCTAACAGAGATGTTCCAAGCCTTTCTAAAGCATTCCACGTATCTGCAATCACATTCTTCAAGGGAGAAATTCCTTATTCTATTGAGCCAATCCTTGCTGATGGTGAAATCTCTCTAATATAGGAGATGACCCTGTGTTAAGTGATTGACCTTCGCGGAATAAACAATCTCCCACGAAAGGTCTTGGGGAGATAATACAATAATAATAGCTATCAAAATCCCCCATTTAGATGCTTCTCTTGCACACGTGAACTTTATGTTAACTCACCACTGGTCTTGATAACCCTCAAATGTTTATCTGGTTCAGGTTTTTGAAAAGGAGCCACAGTTTTTTTGCAAAGCCTCAACTGGATGCGGGTCTCTTTTTCATGTTAAGGGTTTCTTCTCTACATGGATGAAGACGCTCAGATTGGATGTATATCCCAGTCCGTATTAATAGGTTTGTGCTGTTCCAAAATAAGTAAAAAAAAGCAAAAGGGGTGGGCTTATTAGAATATCTGATGGACATTCATGTTGGGGTGGAGGGGTTGGTTCAACTATGAAGAAAATTAAAAAAAAGGAGAGAGTAACAAGGATGTTTGTTTTAGGTAGAACGTCCCAATGTTGAGCAAGTGTTCTCTTTTTAGGACAAAGAAGGAGGTCAGTTAAGATGAATCACAGTGGACTCAATCAGTGGCAGGATGGGAGAAACCCAAGACATGACCCAGGAAGAATGGAAAGAAGAAACAGAGAGGTTACATAACCACGCTTATACATTTTATAGATCTCACTCTTTCATTTGAAGACACACACATTCATCTCCTAATTGTAATTCCAGTGCCCTAGTAAATTAGACTGCTGAGTTCATGGCAATTTGATGGGGTTATTATTTAAGGAAATGTCCAGGAGATAATCACTGAAAACATGTAACATCAAAATAAAAACAATAAGGGAATGTTGATATCAGAAAGTATGATGTTTCCTGGCTAAAGACAATAGAAACAGCTTTATGTGTTGGCACAAAAAATGAAAGCATTTTCCCCTGATGTAAATCTGATTATGCATTACCAAAGTAATAGGGTTATTTAACTGAGTAATTTACATTGATATACCCAATCTGATCCCCAGACAGCCAATGTTTCAGGTCTAATCTGCTCAGAACTCAGCACAAGTAGAGTCTTCAGGAGCATTCTAGAAGCAGCTTTATGGTTGGCTATAGGAACCAATTGAGTCTGCTGTTAATAATCTAATTCTTCAGTTTTTAGCATTTGCGTAGTCATCTGCAATGTATGACCATTTCTTTTGCATTACAAATTTTATGGCAGAAGAGAGGAGACGTAATTTACCTTGACGTTTTAGTTTTACTTACAACAATCTGAACATTGAAGTTGAATTGGGGCCATCTTATTTAAAACAATTACAGTCTGATGTGTACGCTTAATGTATGGTGTCTGAAAACACAGGAAACCAAAAAGAGCTGTTTCTTATCTTTTTTATGACACTGTGTGCCTGATTTAGAAGTTTAGGTTCTATGATAAAAATAGCCGTTGGCATTAAAATATTAGCTCTGCAGCATCCCTATTTTGGACTTGGTAACCAAGATAGAGTTAGGGGAGGCGCACTACAAAGTGTTAGCAGCTGGTCTCAAATATGATAATAAGGTCTTACATTAGCACCATGGCTATGTGTAAATAATGTCTTTCAAATCATACGTCATGGTGTGCAGGGACTTAACAAGCATCACAAATGAGCTTGTACATTTATGGGGATGGAAGAGTTTTCATATCTATAACATAGCTTTATCCCTCTTGGACGGCACAGTGGTAACATTTTTGTTTGGTGTCAGTAATAGCCTGTTGATCCTAAGGAGGTTTGAGGAATCTTTTCACTAGAGAACAATGCGCTCATTAACTGTTAAAAATGTGGAAAAAAGCACAGGTCGGGCAATGTCAGCTGATAACAGAAAACAGGTACAGTACACTGGAAATGACTCAGAACGATCCAAAATGATGTGAGATGTTGGGGGTACCTCAGAGTTCGTCACCATCAGCCAAACATTAACTCTTGCCCAATAAATTATTTCCCTTGCCCTCCGGTCTTGATTATTCTCAAAAATAGTAAGCATTGCTTTGTAAGTCTGTGCAAGAAAAAATGTGTGTTGAAAATGCTGGGGTTATAAGTGGTCTGATTAGAAGCCTGGTCCTTATAAATAGGTGCATACTTAAGGGGTTTAAATTCAGAACAGCTGTTAATCCAACTCTTAAATTGGATGCTTGAAACAAGACAGATGCTATTAACGTGTGTCCGCCCATGTTGAGCTCATTTAATAAAATTAGAACTAGATCCTCGTGCCTTCTGTCAAGTTGTTATATTATGTCCCAATGATAACTTCTATTTTTGGACAACTTAACTTGGGGCCAGTTATGCCCACGCAATGAGTTTACGATGGGACTCCACATCTTTAAGCAATTCTTATTCAACCCCTATTGTTCTTCCATTCTTACACCTCTTGCCTCTGCTAAAAAAAAACCACTTTCTCTCTAAGACACATTTCTAACACTCATCCTTTTACAGCTAAGACTTTCCTCTTAGTACTTGCTGTCCCATCAATTTTAGCCACATTGTTTACCTTGATTAAAATCCACACATTCAAATAATGCATTTGCTAACTTGGAGAATACTAAAGAATACATTACCCTTTCCATAAATATGCTTAAACGTTTTCACTCTTCCAACCAGACTATTGAGATTGTAACAGGTTCAGAGGTGAGCTGGCCAAGTTTCTGTAGAGCCAATAAGTCTAATAGATGGATACTCCAATCTCTATAATGTATATATGTATGTACCAGTGAATGACCGGCTCATCCTGTATATGTATGCTTGCGTGTAAGCCCTATACACTGTAGCTTTTGTCATTGAGAGGGGGTGGCGGGAGGTCCACAGTCTTGGGCGACAAAGGTAGGGGCCGGCAGGCGTCACAGCAGTGGGCTACTGTTGGCGGCCTGCCTATGGGCCATTGATATTCCAGTCTAACACGGAATTCTACATTCAGGATATTCCTTGTATTTCTAGTGTGTTTGTATCCCTCTATTGTATACATATCTTCCGCTTTTACATTTTCTGTGCTGTGGCTCACCTGCACGCAAAGATTTTTAATGAAGACAATTACAGGATTTCATGATGGTAACAATGTGTGAGGGCAAAGTGATTACAGCCTTAGAAGTGAGAAACAATCTCACAAATGCGGTTTTGTGTGTGTAAAGGTTTTTTTTTTAGAATTTCCTGTACATTAAGTTTTTTGTGAAATTGAGCTAAATATTCCAGTTTCGCCAATTTTTTATTTGAAGTTTTCAAACAACTTCGACGAAAATGTCACAAATGAGAGGAATCCACCCCTAAACATTTCAATCCCACTAGAAAATGGAGGTACATTGAGAAAACAAGATAACTGTGTTTTTAGTTTATACATTTATTAATAAAAAATGTTAAAAAAACGTACGCAGTTTGTAATTTGTGGTTAATCTGTGGTATTTGTATTCTCATATAACTACACACAATCTGTAAAAATTCATAAAGACACTTACATTAAATGTCCGTATATAATACTGCATTAGGCCTTATGGTCAAAAATACATCAGTGGCTCTCGTGACAGCAAAAAGGTTAAAACCGCAATCCCCTCCTACCTAACCTCTGAAACCCCAAAATCCTTCAATTACTCGCTCTTACCCTAATTCAAGCCTATCCATCAGACCTTGCAGACTTCTAACCTGCCCCAAACCACTAAGCTAACCTATTTTTGATGTGTTTACTCTGCTGGCGTATTCTACTTTATGTGTACAGTACCTTTATATATTAAACATTCTTTGTTGAATAGCTTTTGCTGCAGTGATTGTTGGCTCAAAAGTAACTTGTACGATACCCATGACTTTTCATGTATGGTATTGCGTTTGTTGTGAGAAGGTGCCTGTGGTGGGGGAGAGAAGGTGCCTTGTGGTGGAGAAGGTGCCCTGTGGTGGGAGAAGGTGCCATGTGGTTGGGGAAGGTGCCCTGTGTTAAGGGAAGGTGCTCTGTGGTAAGGGAAGGTGCCATGTGGTATGGAGGTTGCCCGGTGATGGGAGAAGGTGCCCTGTGGTAGGGGAAGGTGCCCTGTGGTAGGGGAAGGTGCTTGTGGTAGGGGAAGGTGCCCTGTGGAGGGAGAAGGTGCTCTGTGCTGGGAGAAGGGTGCCCTGTGGTAGGGGAAGGTGCCCTGTGTTAAGGGAAGGTCCCTGTGGTAATGGAAGGTGCCTGTGGTGGGAGAAGGTGCCCTGTGGTAGGGGAATGTGCTCTGGTGGAGGGAGAGGTGCCCTGTGGTGGTTTAGAAGGTGCTCTTGTGCTGGGAGAAGGTGCCCTGTGATAGGGGAAGGTGCCCTGTGGAGGGATAAAGGTGCCCTGTGGAGGGAGAATGTACCCTGGGTTAGGGAATGTGCCCTGTGTGAGAGATGGTGCCCTGTGGTAGGAGAATGTGCCTGTGGTGAGAGAAGATGCCCTGTGGTGAGAGAAGATTGCCCTGTGTTAGGGAATGTGCCCTGTGGTGAGAAAAGGTTCCCTGTGGTAGGGAATGTGCCCTGTGGTGGGAGAGAAGGTGCCTGTGATAGGGGAGGTGCCCTGTGGTGGAGAAGGTCCCCTGTGGAGGGAGAAGGTGCCCTGTGATAGGGGAAGGTGCCCTGTGGAGGGAGAAGGTGCCCTGTGGAGGGAGAAGGTGCCCTGTGGAGGGAGAAGGTGCCCTGTGGAGGGAGAAGGTGCCCTGTGGAGGGAGAAGGCGCCCTGTGGAGGGAGAAGGCGCCCTGTGGAGGGAGAAGACGCCCTGTGGAGGGAGAAGATGCCCTGTGGTAGGGAATGTGCCCTGTGGTGAGAGAAGGTGCCCTGTGGTGAGAGAAGGTACCCTGTGGTAGGAGAATGTGCCCTATGGTGGGAGAAGGTACGTATTCAGATGGTGGAGGTCTAAGTGGTGCTCCTCGATGTCTCATTAGTGCTGCCAGGTGGCATCACGCTACCTTTTGATTTGTTACTTTTCAGGTTATTATCACAGGTTTCTCTCGGCAATATTCCTGCTGCTGTAGAGTGCTTGTCAGGACTCGGTTCACTGGCCCCCTGCATTTATGTGTGCTTGTGATGAGGGTTGTAATGTGATATATACTGTATGTATATTTATATATATTATTCTCATATTTTCTTTATTTACTTAGCCTCCCTGTACCTTTTTCTTCAGACCAGCTTCGTAAGCCCTCACCCCCTTTCTGCCACCCTCTGCCAGGTGCTGCTGTGGAGGGAAAGTGCATTTATTAAAGGGGTGAAATACAGCAATATCCTGTGATATTTACCCTAAGTCGGAAGTGAAAACAACATTTTGCCTCTTTTTCAGCTCAAGCACAGCTGCAATAGGCCGAACCATGGGAGCTTGCGGGGGCTCAAAGTTTGCACCCCGAAACTCACCCATCTCTATTAATAATCCCAGATTTTCTAACACGTATATTACTATTAAATAAATACAGTACTACGTATATTACTATTAAATAAATACAGTACTAAATTGCTGCCTTCCATTGCACTTGTTTTTTCAGTGCCGGAGATACCGACAATTCATTCTAGTCTCCTTGGCTACCTTAAGTAACAATGCTTAATACAAATATAATAAATATATACATTACTATTATTGTTTCTTATGTGGCTTTTTACTTGCAGCTCTCAAGCACACTCTGCAAACCATTAGGAAAACGAAAACATTCCCAGCACGGTAACAAGTTCACCAGCCAAAACACCATCACAATACAAATGGGCTCAGTTATTTATTGAGATATGAATACAATGAGGACGTGTGGGAGGCTTTTGCTAGCAATACAGCGTTTTTCTGTATATTGGAAGCACATGTTAATTGAATGTCATGTTAAATGTGCTCCGCGTGAATTCCTTTTGCACTATCTGTTGATTGTCTATCTTCGGAATGGTTCCATTGTGTTCGTGCACCGGAATGAACTTCATTATCCGTTCCAAGCAATGAATTCAAATACAAATGAAGACTTTGATCTGTAATTAAAGCCTGAAGACCGCCTGTTATTCCACTTTTATATACTTTGCCAAGTTGATGGCACTATAAAAGGCTATCTGTGGGATATAAGGTCTTTACCAATTATCAGCCACGGAAAGGGAGGCAGAAGATACTGGCAAAAATGTAATAAGCAGAGGTCTTCCATAAAACACCATATAGTCCATGTTGGATCCCTAAACAGTATCACAAACTCCAATGCGTCTACAATTACCAAACACCAATGTAACTACTAGAGCTTTGAACTACATCTTATAGATTGATACTAAGGGGCCTATGCACCAAGCGTTCATAAGTTCAAAAATAAAAAAATCGCTGAGTGAGCGGCGATAAGCCACTTATCGCCACTATTCGGCAGGTTCATAAACTCATGCAATTCTAGTAGCAGTGATTAGGTTATCAACGCCTATCGTGGCTCTAGAATGGCGAATTCCTGGCAAAATCATCACGCCAGGAAAATTTGGCGTGAAGGTGTTAGAAACCTGCTTAGAAGCGGCGAAACGGGATTTGGGAAAAAATGCATTTTTTCTGCACCGGATTGATGCCAGAGGTCTCCAGAGCTGATACCCATTAATATCGGCACCGGAGACCCCAGGCATGGGTCCCATGTAATAAAAATGCATTTACAGTCAACTTCATTACCTTAGCAGCTAACCGCTAAGGAAATTAGGGGGTTAAACCCTCCCGCTACATACCAAGAGCCAAATACCCCATTCACCCACCCCCGCTACCTAGAATAAACATTACAAAATGTAAAACCGACAATACACAACTGGGGGTGTCTGGGGGCCCTCGGGTGGCCCCATGGGTGTCCGAGGGCCCCTAGGGGTGTCCCCGGGTATCCTCGGATGGTTCTTGTGGGCGTCTGGGGGTCCTCTGGTGGTCCCCGTGTGTCCCCACTGACCTGCGGTACCAATCCTGTTGTAAAAAAAATTCATGTGGCATACATTTCAATAAATACACCTCCCTCTCCCCCCACCAAAAACATACAGTACAGTTATATGCAAACTAACTATTATCCATATATGGATAATATCTCAATTACCCATTATTAAAACAAACATCAGCCAGTCAGCAATAATAATGTAAATAAAAACCTTTCCACTTACCCCAGCCATTATGAAGGGCATCCTCGTCAGCATCCTGCAGGGCCATTTCCTCCATTGCCAGAAAGAATACATGAAATGAAACAATCTAATGGCCCCTAACCCCTTAATCACCTTAGTGATGACCGCTACAGTAATTAAGGGGTTAATCCCTGTACCCCACTTGCCACCCAGGAGGCCTAAACACAAACCCCGGACCTACTATGCCCACCCTGTACCCATTGATTGGCACAGTTGTACATCATACCATATAATGGGCATGATAAACCACTATACCACTCAATGGTCACCCTAATAAAAAGACATTAAGGCCCAAAAGACACAATAATAAAAAAAAACACAAGCACCTAAACACCACAATTCAATAAATAAAAACACTAGCCAACAAATTCTATTAATAAAAGCACTAACCAACAAAACTATTAAACAATTTAAAGTAGTACCAACAAATCAATGAATCAATAAAACAACTAGCCAAAACACCAATTAAAAGCGAAGCCAACACAAGAAAGAATTAATTAAAAAACGTAATCAATCCGATCCAAACATATAAACAAGCCAGCAAAATGTCAAACAATTAAAGCCAAAACATAAACTAAAATCGAAAAAAAAAAACAATATAACAAGCATTTGCCAAAAAAAATTGGCTAATACTGTATTTATCTGTGCCCTAAAGATGAATACATTATCTGTCAATGGGCAATGAGAAACATAAATTAAACAATCTGTAAAAATTCTGATTGTGTGCCTAATGAAATGGCCGCCATCTAACTTTATGCTACTGTATGTGAAATGCCGCAGCTGATATGTAACATTATATTACTAATTGTTACAGCTTTCAGAGTAATATACAGCCTGCTGTTTGGAACACAGCAACATAACTGTTTGTGATACTTTGTTGCCAAAGGACAGAACTCAAAAAGGTGTGTGTAGAGCCTGTTTCAAGAGGAAGTGTATGTGACTTTAAATGTGACTTTACATGATGGCTGTAGCAACCAAATGATGATCAGTACATTAAAATTCATTACAAATTAATAACAGTGATGTCATTATTGTCTCCCCATTGAATGTGTTATTCACTTGATACAACTGTATGTGATTCGCAAGTAACATGTTCCCCTTTTTGTGTTTTGTATCCCACTCCCCATTTTTCTTAACAAAACAAAAAAACAAATAAAGAATAAGTTGAAAAAAAAAAAAAATTCATTACAAATGAGATTAGAAGTTAAAATAAAATGCAGACAGTATTATCTAATACTAGAGAACTGATTTATTTGAAAAATTACATATAGGATTTTTAAATTGTTAACTCAACAATATCAATAATTGCAGTGATACATTCAACGCATTAAAAATATTATCATCCACCATACAGAACATAAAATGGTTCATAGAAAAGTCCTAATAACAAAGTGTGTTACACGCAAACACAGGGAATGCACAGTTACCATTTTTAAAAGGCCCAAGAAATACTGAAGTGAAATTTTAAATGAGTATTTAGCTTATACTCTCATAAACACCTTATTCAGTATGTATTGTGACAGACCAGGGTCTTCAGTTAGTTTTAAAACAACAACAATTAAATTGTAGACAGGAAACAGCTTGGAGTCACTTTTGACTTACATCATATCTAGTCCAGGATGTCATGGATCATCTCACTCTGAAAACATTAGACAGCAATCAGTCATGTATCTGCTGATCAGAAATACATAAGGTAGTGTCCCCACGCTCAGCAAATCATGAGCTCGGGCAGCAGATTCAAGGTTAATATAGTAATCTATTACCACCGCATGTATGGCTTATGGTCAAACAAAGTAATAAAAACTAATAACAGTAATGAAAACAAATGATCCAATTTATTTCCCGTTCCTAATTTATTTGTTCATTATATAGTATTGAAGATCAACTTTCCCCTCAGATCTGATATCCTACTGTGCTTATATCAACTTCATACTTCTGTAATTATATTCTGCGACTCAACAGTCAATGTAGCTAAAAACCATTTTATTTTTATGATGCCTTTCAATTACAAAATGTTTTAGTATTTATAATCTGGAGGCATACGGTACATGTTGTCACTATATGCCAATCAAACTTTTCTGGAATTCTGTCTCCAAAAAAGGAGAAAGGAACAATGTTATTATATTTACCACATTTATGTCCGAGATGGTGAATAATAAATAATAACAAAGATCCTCTAGAATGTTGGTAGCTGTTGCTGATATGGGAATTTAACTCACAACCTTGTGTATTCAAATCCCCTTAAACACATGTAACCATGCTGTAAAATGGATTACAGTCATCTCTCCTGCTGACAGTAAGGCCTGGTAAGTTATGGGCATGCCAGCAGTAATCATGGAGGTTTGCCCTCACACCCTGGTGAGGTGCACTATGTATGGAGTGGTTATATGGGAGTGGTCACATGCTCTGAATCCATAATTAGTGATGTCAGAGTTGTGCCTGCCCCCAGAGTATACATAAGGCACAGCACTGCCAAAAGTTAGTAGTTCAGAGGTTATGAGAGAAGAGTTCTGTAGAGTTGGTTGTAGTTGCTGGAGTAAGGAGCAAGTCTGAGTACAGACTTGGGAGAATGCAACTCATAAGAGTGTGACCAGGGACCTGGCACAGGGAATATCTCTCTAAGGGGAGATAGGGAATCCACCAATTTGGGAAAGGACACCTTTCAAAGGGAAGTGCGGAGATCATGAGCGGCTGAGTACAACCGCTGTGAGGGCAGTTGGCCCACCGCAAAGCAATAAAGATGATCTTGTTAAATCATACCCTCATGTGTAAGTGTGGAGTGATTACACAGAGGGGTGCACCACAGAGGAGTTCCTCACCAGGACCATCCACAAGCGGACGCTGGGATCCTGATGAGGTGGAGGCGCTGCACTGGATATAGGTAGGACTCATGCACACTACCTCAGATGCCTGTCTGGGTTGGCAATCCCCACACAACATCATGCGGGAGACTCAGGAGTCCTGTTGCCAACAGGTGCACCACCAGACACTACACTGTAATGGGGACTGGTTAGACCACAGGGGCCAATATGAGATTGGGTGGGTCAGGCTGTCACAGTGAGATTATGGCAGGCTGTATAAGGTCACATAAATATATATAACAGAAGATATATATTTATCACTGGGTCTGAACTGAAGCGAGTCTAAGATATAATAATGTGATTTTATTCCTTAGGATAGGTGAACACACGGATAATACAGTAACAGACAAGAAGTACACTTACTTAGGGGTTGGGGAATGAGAAGTTAGATGTAGCATTTCTCTTCAGCAATCAGCTAATCATTCAGGTGATATCAGGTAACCATATCAGCAAACGAAGACAAAGGATATATGGGGAACAGCAGTTTATAAACCTTTTGTCCCTCTATCCTTAACCTTAAGTACCTGTGATTGGTTTTCAATTATCTCCAGCCAATCTTTGATGGGGGAACACATTTTAGGACAGGCCCCCCTGCTAGCTGGCACATGCGCAGTAGAACTCTGGGGTCTCATTTCTGTAGCCCCCCACATACAAATGGAATGCCAGCCAGTCTACCCATCTGGATCTCTAGCAAAATAACCTTTGTTGGAAGGTGATAACTGGGAAACTTGGAGACTGCTCTGGTTTGAGCCTCCTCCACCCTTAAATCATCAGGGCCATCTGCTATCCTGGAAGACAAAGGAATTTCCTCTGAGTCTTTGTCCATACCTTGGGACACAGTGTAAAACATAAAACATAAACGTATTAAAATATCCAGTTCTATTGGGTCTAGCAGAACCAAATTTCCAAGTTCTCATGGACGGAACTGGGACACCATATGATCCAAAAAGCGACTTGCTACGACCTATGGAACCGGAGTTACACAAATGCACATTAAATCATTTTTCATTTTAATACAAAAATCTCCGCTAAAAAAGAAATCTCAGCTTTTCACTAAATCCCCATTGAAAACAACGGGCTTCTCCGCCATAGACTTTCAATGGTAAATTGCCGCCATTGAGGTCAATGGGGTTTCTCCGCCATTGAAGTCTATGGGAAAAGTCCCGAACCTTCAAGGGGGTCCATACTCCGTCGGGTTGGTCCAGGAGGGTCAAGGATGGTTCTGCAGTGATGCCGGAGCAGTGACTGCAGACACCCCAAACCTTGATCCGCTGGGCCCTCCGGAACCGGAGATATGGAGTACCAAAATACAGCATTTCACACATAGTCATTTCTCTGAGTCATTTCTCTGAGCCGTTTCTGCCGCCGCCAGCAAAGCCTATGGCGCGACCCGTTCTTCTCGGTTCGACCCTTATCGGGGGTCCAGGATTTGGGGACCCGGTTGTGGTCGAGTGGGGGGAAGCCTAGGAACTAGGGGCAAAAAGAATTTTATTCCTAGGTGCCCTAGAACTGTTTATTCCCACGCCACTTGACGTTGACCTTGACTTGTAAGTGATCAAAGCTCTCCTATTGAAAATGTATCCGGTTTGCGGTCTGGACGGCAGCCAACTTGTTCTTCGAAAGCTACCTCGAGGAACCTCCATTGAAGTCGATGGGCCCATTGACTTTCAATGGGAAACCGCCTCTCTCCCTCTCGGACGCCACCTGCTGGTCTTTACAGGAAACAGGACTAAAACAACAAGATTCTCCATTAGAATGCATGGAGCCCTAATGGCGGCCAATGGGGACCTGCAAAATGGTGCCTGAAAAGGCGGGAAAACTTCACAAAGAGCTATAATCATTAAAGGACTATTAACCCTTGTGCTCCCAGATGGATTCCAGTGTGTGTGTGATGCAGACACTGATTAAACCAGACATTACAATGGAACAGGGGAACAGGGGAATACACATGTACATGTCATTACAGGGGTTAAATCACTGTTCTGGGTCTTAGCCCAGTTAACCCTTTGACTCCCGGGTGAAGTCAGGGGATGGCCAAATGGGGTGTAACCCCTTTAATCCCGGGCTACCCTCTTTCTCCCTCTACACAGGCCAGGTCAGAAAATCCGTTACACACATATAAAACATGGATTGCACTTTTGTTTGAGATTGTAAGGTAGTTTTCTGTAGGGGCTTATTATAACCTGTGCCGTACGTGACACTTATTATAACCTGTGCCATTCTTACTGAACCTCCTGTAATTTTGTGTATTGATGAGATTGGGGTGTTATTGACAGTGAGGGAGAGTTTGGATGTAGGGGTGGCAGTGAGTGAGAGTTTG
>WSYH01014634.1:1820-15289 GCA_036426205.1 Ascaphus truei
TGGGGATGTGGGAAAAATGGATGGGATCTAGGAATCCAGGAGGGATCCAGACAAAGGATGGCAGAGTGCAGAGGAAGTCTGACAGGAAAAAACATCCAGGGAAGCCTCATATAAAGGTGCTCACATCTAGGCATTCATTAAGTCCGCCCGGACTGAGAGTGCCCAATTGGTGGATCCAAAAAGTTTCCCGCCTGCATAAGGTCTTGAACCGGTCACCACCAAGAGTATTTGGTGAGATGGTCTCAATTCCTATTACTCTCATAGTTTTGGGATCTTGTTGATGAAATGTTTTAAAATGTCTAGATAAACTATGGTTATTGAGACCTTTGAGTACATTTCTCCTGTGTTCTAAAAACCTTGTTCCGAGAGTCCTGGTGGTGCGTCCGACATATTTTAAATTGCATCCACACTGGATCATGTACACCACATATGTACTAAGACAGGTGATAGAACTCTTAATGACATGTGTGGTACCTCCAATAGTGGAGCAGACATTGTTCTGACTCAAGAGATGCTTACAAGTAATGCATCGACTCCGTCCGCAGGGATGGTTGCCCAGTGGGCCCTTCTGAAGCTTTGCACTAGTTGAAGTGGAGGAGGATCTGAGTCTCGTGGGAGCTAGAATACTTTTGATACTTCTAGCCTTTCTGTATGTAACAGTGGCTCTCTCAGGCAAAGTGGGTCCTAGATGGGGGTCACATTTGAGGACTGACCAATGGTCATTCAGAATCTTATTTATAGCCCTGAATGATTTATTGTAGGTGGTAATAAACCTTAATGTTGATGCCTCCATCCCTGAATGCACCACTGGTGTATCATAACCAAGGCGAGTCCCTTTCTGTTGTTGTTTCTTTTTAGACTGATTCAATAGGGTATGTCGGTCGGATGAGCTCACCTCGTCGAATGAATCAGAAATCAAGGCCGGATCATATCCCTTGGATATGAACTTGTTTCCAAGTGATACAGACTGGTTCCTAAAGTCGACATCCCTTGTGCAGTTCCTACGTAATCTGTGGAACTGCCCCAAGGGAATATTGTCGAGCCACTGTTTGTGATGATTGCTGGACGCATGGACATAGCTGTTCACAGACACAGACTTGAAGTGTGTGGTGGTAATAATGTTCAGGTCTGTGTCTATGTTGAGAGCCAGATCCAGAAAGACAGTGTTCGAATTACTAATTTCAAATGTGAATTTTAGTCCCAGCAGATTGTCACTGAAGGAACTCAAAATGCCAGATAACACCGATTCTTCCCCATCCCAAATAATAATGATATCATCTATGAAACGGCCATAGTATACGAGACCCGCCCCCAGCAAGGTGTTTTGCCATATGGTATATTCTTCCCAATACCCCATAAAGAGGTTGGCATAGCTAGGAGCGAATCTCGTACCCATGGCCGTCCCACAGATCTGTAAATAAAAATTCTCTTCAAATAAAAAATAATTGTGTGTAAGGATGAAGTGAATACATTGTAAAATAAATAACTTGTGTTTATCTGGAAATGATAAATCCCTGTCCAACCAATATTTGATAGCTTCTAATCCCCTGGCATGTTCAATGCAGGTGTAAAGTGATGTAACATCGCATGTTGCCCACAGATAGGTTGGTTTCCACCTAATCTCGGAGATGGAGTCAATGACATGGAGCGTGTCCCTAACATGGGACCTAAGTGTGACCACATAAGGTTGGAGAAAGTGATCAACATATTGGGACAGGCTCGATGTCATCGACTCCACCCCCGATACTATGGGTCTGCCAGGGGGATTGGACAGGGATTTATGCACTTTGGGTAAGTGATAAAAAATGGGAGTGCGGGGATGTGTGGAGTATAAAAATTTAAACTCAGATTTAGAAATAATACCATCACCCAGTGCATTAGTGAGGAGTTCCTTCAGCAGCAACTGATAGGGGTCCACTGGATCGGACTCTAACAAGGTGTAGGAGGCCCGGTCACCCAGGAGTCTGTGTGCCTCCACGAGATAAGCCGACAGATCCTGGATGACTATGCCTCCCCCCTTGTCGGCCTGTCTGATGACTATATCGTGATTAGCCTTAAGCTTGCCCATTGCGTCCAGCTCACCCTTGGTTAAATTATGATTACATTTTTTGGGTTTAGCACACAAAAGCTCGAAATCACGTAGGACCAGATTGTAGAACGTGTCCACAAATCCCCCCTTGGATTGGTATGGGAAGAAGACTGACCTGGGTGCAAATGGTGAATGTATAATATTACAATCCTCATCAAAGCCGACTTCCACAGACCTGGTGGGATGTATGGACCGCTCAAAGGTATCAATAGGTTCTGATGATCCATGCATTGAATCCGATTCCATCAACAACGAGGTGAGCGCATCAATACAGACCTTCTCCTGTGTATCAAAAACAATCGTAGAATCAGTTCTTTTGGTGTTTGTCTCCTGAATCTTAAAGTGTCTATTCAGTGTCATTTTTCTAATATAGCTATTCAAATCAATGAACAGCTGAAATAGATTAGGCCCGGTGTTTGGGGCAAAAGAAAGACCCTTCTCTAGTAACGATTTATCAGATTCTGTCAATGTAGTGGTGGATAAATTGAATATGTTACTGCTCCCTATAGCACTCAATTCTCTTCTTCTGTTTTCCTTCTTCCTCTGGACGATTCTGCCTGCCCTAACTCCTCTGCCCCTCTTTTTCCCTGACCAGATGGTCTGTTTGGGGCCTCTCGGTCCCAAAGGGGATAATGTTTGTCTGGATCTCTCCCTTTTAACCTCCCCTCCTGTCTCGGAGTCCTGTCCAAAAAATGGGCTGACCTTTGGGTGTTGCTAGGTTCCTTAGGCTTGGCCCCTCCACCGGTGTCCGCTGACACCCCCTCCGCACCCCGCGCCTCATGACCACCAGACCTTCCCCCAGTGTCCCCTGGAAGATGATCGACCTCAAGGGCCGCAAACCCTCTCCCAGTGTGGGACTGTGGGGGACCCATGGAGGAGCCCTGCGTGGCCTGCTGCGACGTGCGACTGGAGGCGGCGTGGCTGGATGTATCTCTCGGTCGGTGGGGGCCTCCCCTTCCAGACCTAGAACCTGAACTGTACCTACCACCCTTCCTATAGTTGTAATTTTGGGTCCGTTTCCAGACCCTGACCTTGTCCGTGGCATAATCTTCTTTGTCACGGTTAAGTTTCATATCCTTCCTATCCATAACCTCTTTTTCAAATGTGATGACTCTCCTGCTCGTTTTCTCATCATATTCTTTAAATTCCTCTGTATCACAGTGTGGTTTAAGTAAAACTTGAATTTTCTCTATCTCCAACTCTAACTCTTTAACTTTAGTGTCTCTAAAATCAATTAAGAGTCTCATTAATGAAAATGAACACCTATCTAGTGTATCATTCCATTCCCTGGTAAAATCTATATTGGTCTCAAATGTAGGGGATTTAGTCACCCTTAAACCTCTGGGGATGATCTTACGGTCTATGTAGTCTTGTAGGGAACAAGCGTCCCACCAGTGCCTCATCTCTTCTTTCATTAGTGTTTCTAATGTAAAGAAATTCCCTTTAATATCTATTTTATCTTCACTATCCGTATCTATCTCTATATTAGCTAGGGGAATTAATCCACTCCTTCTGGAATACCTCTCTTTCGCTGATTGCATCATATTTGCAGTAGTTGTTACCAGAGGCTGCAGCTTATGGGTTAAAATACACAACAAGAAAAAAAGAAGCAAAGCTGCGCCTCTGCTGATGGTAGGTTAATAAACAATTGAACTAGCTGGATAAGTTCAACAATGTATAGGGGGTTATGCTAATTATATAAGATAACTAACATAAAAAATGAAATATAAAAATAAAAATAAAAATGAAAAAATGTAAATATTAGTAAAATATAAAAATTATGAATTGAACCCCAAACCTAGCAATAAACCTGTAAACCATACAAATAATAAACATTCAATTCTACATATATATGTGTCCAAAATGGGAAAAAGAGTGTAAAAACCAGTCCTCAGAATAGTCCAATAGATGGTAAGTTCTGGTGTAGAGGGTCTCCGGCTGCTCTCAAAGTGGACAAACCAAATCCACAGGGAATCTAGAAGAAAAAGGGGAAGAGAGAGCGCACGCCCATAGCGTAAAATAGTACAATTTAATGAGGGGGAGGGGAAAATGGGGGGATAAGAATTGCACTTACAAAGGTACAATAATAACAAGCATATTGTGATATATAATCACCACCATCCGGTCATAACTGCAGTGTCTTAGTCTTGGCAGTCCCAGGATGATGTCCCGATCAGAGTCCAGGGTAAATGATCTCTTCTCTGCCTGTATAGGAGTCCTCTAAAGCAGCTCCGAGTTTGGAAGCCTCTGCAGCATCCGCGCGGGTGAATCAGTCCCAGCGCGTGGTGATGACGTCAATGTCCCTGCGTCTGCCGTGATGACGCTCCCTGACGCGTTTCGTCACTCAACGGGTGACTTTCTCAAAGGGAAGTCAGGAGAGGGGAAAGGTCCGGTATTTTATACCCAGTCCAGTGACCATAATCTTTTAAAACACACCCCCCTCAGCTGTAAAGGTGCTAGTTGTTAATGAATATCAATCACGAAGCCTTACATATAAAATGAGACTTAAAGGTAAGGTGGAGATCAGCCATGAAATCATACAATGAATTATGATGAGTGTTATATAGAACTATTAAAAACCGATTAAAAACCGCCACTTTGGTATGTAAGTCCAATAACCTTACAACCATCATGTATTGCTAAAACACTTGCTTGTGAACCATTAACAAAAGATGTAGAGATGTCACAATTCACTAAACCATCATATATATGAAGCTCTATGGATCCCAAGGGGGAATCACCCCCTATTGGCATAAACATATAGCATAAATAAATCTGCCAATACCTAACATCAGAGCCATAGTTAGTCTAACACTACACATTAAACAATTTAAAAAAGAAAAGAAATTAAAATATTAATAACAATGTGGAAAATTTTATTTTTTATTTTTATATATATATACATATATACATATATATACATACATATACATATATATATATTTTATATATATATATATATATACATATATACATATATATACATATATATATATGTTATACACTGTATAACAACAACCCCTATAACCCCTAACATACAGTACTGTACACATACAGTACTGTATACTGTATGCACATCAATGATACTATAGGCCGGCGGGGTCGAGATGTGTTTGCAGCAGAGAGAGAACCGCTGCTCTCTCTGTGCAAACATCGGCACATTAAAAATGATCTAAAATACATTTTTATTCATAGTGTAGATGTGCAGGGGGTCTCCGGAGCTGAACCGGTTGGTTTCAGGTCCGGGGACCCCCTGCTTCCCTAGATACAGCCCCCTTTATGAGGTGCCAGTATCCCTCTGCATTTAAAGGTCCCGATCACGTGACCGCGGCCTGTAAACCAAGCAGAGGGATACCGGCACCCCCTAAAGGGGCCTGTATCTCAGGAAGCAGGGGGTCCCCGGACCTAAAACCACAGCAGTTCAGCTCCGGAGACCCTCTGCACATCTACAGTATGAATAAAACACATATATAAATAAACACTCGTTCCTTACCTTTGCGGCTATGTGCTATGGTAACGAAGCAGCATGACTGTATTTTTAATAATATTGTACAGTGAGCAGGGGGTTCCCTGAGCCACAAATCAAAACTCAGGGGACCCCCTGCTCCTGCACAATATTATTAAAAATACAGAAATGCTGCTTCATTACCATAGCTGATAGCCGCTAAGGCAATGAAGGGGTTAACCCACCGTGCCCGCTTTATTGTGGGTAGCGGGGGTGGGTGAAGGGGGTATTTGGCCCTTGGTGTGAGTTTAGGACTTGCGGGGGGGTTGCGGGTGCACTTAACCCCTTCACGGCTGTAGCATTTAATACCGCTACGGTCATGAAGGGGTTAACCCCTCCCGCTACCCCCCGCAAGCCCTAAACAACCATCGTTGGGGCTAATACCCCCTTCACCACCCCCGCTAACCACAATAATAAAAATTCACACACAGCAGCCGCCCAAAAAATAAATAAATAAATCTAAATAAATAAATAAATACATGAATAGAAATAAATACATTTAAAATACATTTTTATTCATAGTGTAGATGTGTAGGGGGTCTCCGGAGCTGAACCGCATTGGTTAGAGGACTCCTATACAGGCAGAGAAGAGATCATTTACCCTGGACTCTGATCGGGACATCATCCTGGGACTGCCAAGACAAAGACACTGCAGTTATGACCGGATGGTGGTGATTATATATCACAATATGCTTGTTATTATTGTACCTTTGTAAGTGCAATTCTTATCCCCCCTTTTCCCCTCCCCCTCATTAAATTGTACTATTTTACGCTATGGGCGTGCGCTCTCTCTTCCCCTTTTTCTTCTAGATTCCCTGTGGATTTGGTTTGTCCACTTTGAGAGCAGCCGGAGACCCTCTACACCAGAACTTACCATCTATTGGACTATTCTGAGGACTGGTTTTTACACTCTTTTCCCCATTTTTGGACACATATATATGTAGAATTGAATGTTTATCATTTGTATGGTTTACAGGTTTATTGCTAGGTTTGGGGTTTAATTCATAATTTTTATATTTTACTAATATTTACATTTTTTCATTTTTGTTTTTATTTTTATATTCCATTTTTTATGTTAGTTATCTTATATAATTAGCATAACCCCCTATACATTGTTGAACTTATCCAGCTAGTTCAATTGTTTATTAACCTACCATCAGCAGAGGCGCAGCTTTGTTTCTTTTTTTCTTGTTATATATATATATATATATATATATAATCCAATGCACAGCCGGCACACCATTTGCAAGTAAATAAGTTTTGGTGCTTATCCCATAAAGCAATAACAGACCGTACGATACCGGTTGCAACACGACATCAAGGGACAGCACGCAGGTAAGTAAATCATACATTTTCTATATTTGATAGAAGACACAAAAACCGACGTTTCAGTCCTCCAGTGGGACCTTTGTCACTTTTTTTACCCACCATAACCGTAATAATTGTCGTATATATATATACATATATATATAGTATTAATATTAACATATTGTGTATATATTGTGTGTGTATATATATATACTGTATATATACAGTTGCGCCAGCCAGTTGCGCGCTTGGCGGTCGTGTTGGAGGGTGCGGCCATGACGTTACAGAGCTGATTCGCCCTTATTGGGTGAACCACTCACGTGAAGCGCCAGCGAGCGGCAGAAACACATTTACTTGTCACTGCAAGCAGCTGAGCGCCGTGCGTTCACGTGCCCACTCCCGCTGGACAAACACATTGTATCAATGTGTTTGATCGCGCTGACCTGGCGCCCGCTCAGCGTCACCCTGGCCGCAGCCTTAGCCTACATTTGATCTCATAGCCTTTGCTATTCAGTGTCTACATGTTCACTGACCTCCTCCTCCAGCCTCCTGATTATCAGCACTGACTTTCTGCTCCCTATAGTCTATACCAAGAGTCTGAAAAGAAACGTATATTCTGTAAACGTACATAAAACTATAAAAAAAATCCCCAGCTATTGAAATGCGCTGTTATTTTTGCACATTTGCAACTGCATTAGCAAATCTACCAGAACCCAGCACATATTTGTCAAGCCTTTGTAAACGGAATGAACCAACAAGTACTTTAAAAAAAAAAAAAAAAGCATTTGAGCCTATAATGGCTCCAAGAAATATATGCAGAATTTCCTTGTTCCTTGTCTCTCTTTAGTGCGGTTTGCTGGTTATTTGGCTTTGCATTGTTGATTTTGCGAGACAGAATGTTGAGTGATGTCTTGTTTTTTTATCAGCAGCATCAATGTGTCACCCGAACATGAAACTTTCCCAGTTCGTGTTAAACAAGTTTGACCCTACCATAAAGAAAAGAATAACAAACAGCATGAAAACACAATCCCAATTCAGCTCCAAAACAGCCTGATCCCCAAAAACACACATTCTTCATAGCAGCCATTATTGCCACACACGCTATTCATAAACACTTAAAAAGCTCAAACAAAATAAGGTGGTTCATCTTGCTTTGCACGTCCTCGTCTAACAAGCTCTGCCTGACCCTTCCTCACGTAGGCTTCCAGCCCCTATATCTAGAATCAGTCCAGCAGAGTTTCCTATACATTCTCTCTCCCTTGTGTTGTTCTTGTTAGCCATGTATCAGACAGGGGCCGATTAGTTCTTGCTGCACTGCTCCTGAGTGTGTACCTGAGTGTGCTATGCCAGCGGCCCACTACCAAACTCAATATTCCCCTCACCGGCACAATCCCTCTCAAGTGAATGTGGGGTAATGTTTCTTCCTGAACCAGAATATATCTTATAGAATAAGGCTGCTGAGCAAACATAGGCCTGGATGGCTAATACAACTCCTACAAACTACGCTATTGTGCAGTAACTGAGTATTACCGCCCCTTTCTTGGACAGGTGCATACAATCTTAATGACCACACCTGGTCCCTAAACCTGTGGTTGTGTTAGAGTCTTAGGCCCAGACTCACTAAGCAGCGTTAACCTCTTTTCTTTACTTTAACCTAATTTAACTGTCATTATTCATAACGTATTCACTGAAGCTAACATGATATTAACCAGGATTAAGTAACTCTTGTCTTAACTCCCAATCAGAATTTGGGAAATTACTTTTTGCTATTTCTGGGTCTGCACGGGAGTAATGCTTAGATATAACTCCAAGAGCGAAATAATGACTCAAGTTAAAAACCTCTCCCAAGCCATGTTATTTCCTGGCGTTAACCTTAATGGAACGTAGTGATTATGGTATGTTAGTGCTCATTTGCATATCATTTCCATAGCGCTTTCACTAACGACTGTAAATGATAACGCTATGTTTTTATTGGAGCAAAACTGGGTAAACGCTGTTATTTTCCATTGTGGATACTTTGTTACCATCACATTAAATAGTGTAACATAGCTTAATAATGCTGTGATCTATAGTGAAATAACCTAATAAAAGCATGTATTTCCGTGTCTGGGTGGGAATGACGCCAGCGTTACAGTAGGTAATACTTTTAAAACTTAGCATTATTTCCCGGTGTTAACCTTATCAGTTGTGAGACTCTAAGGGTTCCCAAGACCTAGGGCAGGACTAACAAGCTCCTGGTAATAATGGGGTAACGTGGTGAAACTCAGTATTACTAAGGCTCCGTCCTGTACCAAGGTAAGGACCAGCATGGAAGGGAAAGAATGGCACTGATAAGTGCCGGCAGCCTGCCAGCGAACGGGACCCCTAGCCGTGTCTGTATTTGCTTAGCCAAAGGTAGTATCTTTCACCTGACAAAGAGAAAGATGGGGGGGATTTGGCATGCTTTAATGTCAGGATTATGGGGTAAGGGAGGAGAAGGGAAAATACCCGCACCAGCCAAGGAGGATAAAATAAGTAGTGATATACAGTGGTGCAAATAGGGATAAATATATACTAGTAGAAACACAAATAAAAGTTCCCTAATGAATGCACTCGCAGTAACCAGTGTAGGGAAAATGAGTAGAAATAAAACCCTTTTAATGGTAAATAATCTAAAATAATTTTGTAAAGAGGGACTTGGTGTTTATAATTCCATGACCAATCCCTTAAACAAATACATACAACATTTAGCATATATATACATGCTTATTTGCCGCTTCATTCTTTTTGTACCCTATGTAATCCATACATTTACTTCCAGTGGAATGTCATTAATACGATCATTTATTCCTTGGAACATCGGTGCTGGCCCAATTCCTCACGTTTAAATTGGTCCGATGTATGGTGTTGATATTTTTACTTTTTACTAAAACCAGAGGTAATAAATATATCTCTGGGCACTAACTCACTAAGAAGTGAAGAAGCCGGGTTTGGAACGGTACACCGTACACAGAACTTAATATAAAAGAGGCTACATTAACCATACTGTGGTAACGTAACCACAACTCGAAAATCTATTGTTGTGGGGTTATGTGCTGGGGAAGTAGCTGAACCTTAATTAGCAGTTACAGTTTGATTCGTATCCTGTAGTGTTTATAATCTTGCAAAAGAGGAATGTTGTTCCTTTGGTAACAAATATGTAGCAATTTCGGTATTGATAGTTAAATAATTGCTACTCAGTCACTCCTTCGAGATTTCACTAACCCCGCTGACTGCATAACCTGACTGCCACTTAATGCCACATAACTAGCTGCTTATTTGTGGATACAAAGTATATACAATTTTGTATGCTGCAGTCACATTTTGTTTCATATCCTGCAGTGTTTTAAATCTTGCAAAACATACTGGACACCTAACAAGCTCCTATTGAACCCCCAAAATAACCACAGCATATAATGTCAAACTAAAAGACCATTTTACTTAATAGATATTTATACATATATATTTAGGCACTGTACCCTGTATGAGTTTCACTGGATGCGCACTGAGCTCTGTCTGTGTTTTATGTTCTGTGTCTAGTTTTAAGTGTTTTAAATCTTGCAAGGGGAGAGTACTCTTCCTGCAGTCGGCGGGGTTAGTGAAATCTCGCAGGCGTGACTGAGTAACAACTATTTAAACATCGATATCGAAGTTGCTTCATATTTGTTACCAAAGGAACAACATTCCTCTTGTGCAAGATTATAAACACTACAGGAGACGAATCAAACTGTAACTGCTAATTAAGGTTCAGCTACTTCCCCAGCACATGACCTCACAGCAATAGATTTTCGAGTTGTGGTTACGTTACCACAGTATGGTTAATGTAGCCTCTTTTATATTAAGTTCTGTGTATGGTGTACCGTTCCAAATCCGGCTTCTTCACTTCTTAGTGAGTTCGTGCCCAGAGATATATTTATTACCTCTGGTTTTAGTAAAAAGTAAAAATATCAATACCATACATCGGACCAATTTAAACGTGAGGAATTGGGCCAGCACCGATGTTCCAAGGAATAAATGATCGTATTAATGACATTCCACTGGAAGTAAATGTATGGATTACATAGGGTACAAAAAGAAAGAAGCGGCAAATAAGCATGTATATATATGCTAAATGTTCTATGTATGTGGTTTAAGGGATTGGTCATGGAATTATAAACACCAAATCCCTCTTTACAAAATTATTTTAGATTATTTACCATTAAAATGGTTTTATTTCTACTCATGTTCCCTACACTGGTTACTGCGAGTGCATTCATTAGGGAACTTTTGTTTGTGTTTCTACTTGTATGTAAGGAGTAAGAATGCATAGGAAGCTGCTCCACACAGAATATATTATATTTTATTTCTTGTTTACTAAATTGCACATAGCATACTGAATGTGACCTATACTTTATTATTACTGTTCAAAGTATTCCCTCATTAAGAAGAATACCCATAAAATGCATTCATAGAAGACTCCTCACTTCCTCCATTGGCCACCATGGTAGCACTAGGGTAGGATCTCGATTCTACTGTAGGCCAAGAACGGGAACAGGAGCCCTGCAGAACTGAAGCTAAGCCTGTGCTTCATGGGTGAGGGTCCGGCTTGAGCCCCTTAGTGGGTAATGCCGGAACTGGTGAGCAGATGTGCAGGCCATGGTGAGTACTAACAGAATTTCTATGGAAGAGGATAGCTAAAGTCTAATTCTTGGTATGCTGGTCACTTAGGCTGCGGTCCCAGTGACTGCCACAGCACACGCTGTGCATGCGCCGCCCCCCCCCCCCCCCCCCGGGCACGCATGCACTGGGACCGCAGCCTTAGACTCAATTTAGGATATTTCTTGGAAACAGTGACTTAAAAGAAGAGGTGCAGACAGAAAGAGTCTGTTAAATTAACCTCAGAAACGGAACTGGAGGTTAAAGAGCCACATTGTTATTACCAGGGTTATACACAAACCTTCTACCAGCCCAACAGCACCCAGCTGTGGGTCCATTACCCAGCCAAGCACCCACATATTTAAAGCTGGTAACTGAGGATATAATAACCTAGTGTTCGAGTTGACACTAATCAGTAGCTCTGTCACTGGAAGCTTAAGATGTTTAGCTTTTGTCTGAAATACCATGGTTACTCTTTTGTTAGTGTTTAAAATTGTTGTTTTTAGTGATCCAGCTTCTGACTCCTGGAGAAATCAGGTTGCAGTAGCTTTTCACGGTTGGACAAGCTGCAAGTGCATGGATATAAGATAATATCATCTGCATACAGTACATGGGCATAAAGTCTGTCTTACAAACTGTGGGCAAGTCATTGATAAATACAGAAAAGAGTAAGGGCCACAGAGCAGAGCCTTGGGAGACCCCACAGGTAACATATAAGTGGTAACAGTTCAAGCCAGAGTCAGTCACATCTTCCTGATGAATAAGAGAGAAACGAGTTTTGAGCATGTACAGAGCACTGAAGCTTTCCAAAAACATTCCCAAAATCTAGGAATATTGTCAACAGCCACCTGTCCATGTTCCATTATCCACTGGATCTTATTGCATATTTTTGAAAGATAGTTGTTATTGTTGGAGGGATTTGGGTAAAATGTAAAATTGGACGTGACAGAGAAAGTTTTTTTTCTAAGTTGCTACCTTGGGAATTATGTTTGGATAGAACAGGTCATATGGAGATTGGTCTGTAGTTGGAAACAATGTTTTTTCACCCCTTTGGAAAATTGGGATGGCTAGAAGTTTTCCAGGCTTTGGGCCTGTGGCCAAAAGGCAATAGATTGTGGATTAGGGAAGCATTTGGTTTAGCAATGACCGGGGCACTGAGATGTGGAGACTTGCAATTGGTAAGTCCCACATTGCTTTATAAGCTTTAATGTTAGTGAACTTTGTACAATCTCATCTTCAGACACGGGGTACATTTACATTTGTGAGCATAGTTGTGAGTAAATGGGCACATTTTTCGCAGGCCTAAGAGAATTTAGTTAATGTTACTATTTTTAGTTTGAAAAAAGTTTGCTTTAATCCAAAAATTCACAAGAGCTTAACACTAAAAGTCCACACGCATTGCATTTCTGCTTAATGTCACTAACTTTCGCTTTCAAAATTCACTCAAACTTAAAAAAACATTGAAAAAGTCTCTGAGTTCCCTTTTTGCCACTTTAAACAAGCAACTAACTACAGTAATTGTTTTAGTTTTTTTTTTTTTTTTAACAATTTTGGCTCTTTCACTAGAACTTTTGGTTTTAAAAATTCTAGCAAAATATTTGCTGGTTTTGCAAACTTTTGAAAAGTTTGCACAAATCTGCGGAGAAGCGAGTCTTGAAAGATTCATACATATCTATGGGTACTGCTATAGTAATGCATTGAGTATGAGCCGAGTCTCGACAGATTCACTCATATCCATGGATACTGGTATGGTAATGCATTGTGTATGAGCCGAGTCTCGACAGATTCATTATATATCACAATATGCTTGTTATTATTGTACCTTTGTAAGTGCAATTCTTATCCCCCCTTTTCCCCTCCCCCTCATTAAATTGTACTATTTTACGCTATGGGCGTGCGCTCTCTCTTCCCCTT
>WSYH01014635.1:1161-15288 GCA_036426205.1 Ascaphus truei
GGGGAGTTTGGGTGGGAAGGGGGGGTGGGGGTTGCAGCAGCAGTGGGTGTGGGAGGGAGTGTTGCTGCAGGGGTGTGGGTGGGAAAGGGTTGGGTGGGGGCTGCTACTGAAGGGGCAGCGGGCTCAGGAGCCGTAGCAGGCGCTGCTTGGGTGGCCTCCTTTTGCCCTTGCTCCTGATACTTACCACCTTTTGCCTTTACGGGTTGGTTTGCAGGGGGCTTCTTGGGTGACTTCTGGGTTGCTGTCAGGGGAGCGCCCGGTGTCGCGCCTTTTGCCGCGGCTTCTGCGTAGCTCCTGACCCTCAGCTGGCAGTCCCGGAACATGTGGGTTGTCTCTCCGCACAGGTCGCAGGTTTTCTGGAGGGGACAATCCTTTGTTTCGTGGCCAGTGTTTTTGCAGTTTCTGCAGGCTTTCAGGGTGCACTGTTTCCACTGATGCCCCAGGTTCCCGCAATTACCGCAGGTCTGGGGCTGGTCAGGGTAAAAGATCCTCCCTGGGCTGCCCGCGAGTGAAAAACTGGGAGGGAGGTGGTGCAGCCGGTCTGTCGCTTCTGAATCTGGCCACAAGCGAACGACCATGCTCCACTTTCCCACCCAGTACCCCAACTTGTCCTTGATCCTGCTTGGCTCCCTCACCACGGTGCAAGAGCGCCGCAGAAAGGCAGCGATATCCTTTCCAGGGATATGGGGGTTCCTCACCGTCACAGTGATCCTCTTCTCGTCCCTCTGGATAGTGCAGTTCACGTCGAACTGGGAGAAGGGGACCTCCTGTTTCAGGGTCTGGAAAGCCTCCCAGTACCTCCTGCAGGCTCCCACCGTGGTGAAGGTGACAAAAAACAGGCCACCCCTGAGGTCCTGGATGCTCAGGATCTCGTCCGGAGAAAAGCCTGCTTTGCTCACCAGCTCCTTGGCAAAGGTCTCAGCGTCCAATAGAGGGCGCTGTCCGCCGACCTCCCTCAGCTGCATCACCACCGTCTGCCTCATCCAGGGTTCCAGGCGGGGGATCCTCCTGTTGCTGCTGTTCCCAGCTCCAGGGTTGGAGCTGGGGCGCCGCTGCTGGTGCTGGCAGTGGGGGTGAGGCCGCTGGGGGTGGCAACGTCGCCTGAGCCGCTGGAGCTGGTTGCTGCTGGGCCTCCTCCGTCCATCTCCTGGCTGCTGGGGACCGTCTCCGGGGGTGCCGTGTGCTTCTCCTTCTTTGTCTTCTTCTTCTTCTCCTTGTGCAGCGTAGTCCCGGCGGGCTCCGTGGCGACCTCCATCCTCTTGATCTTAGCCAAAAGGCCACCCACAGACAGCTGTTTCGACCTTGATGGGTCTCATCAGTGTGGGGTTGATTAACTGGGTATGCAAAGAGGCTATGGGATAGGCTAAACCATAATACTGAGTTTAAGTTATGTGGTAAAAAAGTGACAAAAACCCTCCACAGAAAGCAATATGCAAATACAACTGTATGCTCATCTGCATTTGTAGCAGGTCTGCAACCCCGCCTTTCCCCATTATAACCCAGCATACAGCACTTCCACTGCAGCAGGGATCTGGGAAATGACATGCAATGAGCACACAGTATGGGTATGCATCCTGGCTGTGCTCAAAGCTGTACCATGCAGCAAGCTTAAGCCTATAGGAACCTTTTTTGAGGCAAAAGTGACACTGTGTGCTCATTTTGCATGTCATTTCCCAGAATCCCTTGCTGCAATGGAAGTGCTGTATGCTGGGATAATGGGGAAAAGGCGGGGTTGCAGACCTGCCTAAGACATGCAGATGAGCATACAGTTGTATTTGCATATATATATATATATATGTATATATATATATATATATATATATACAGTGGTTGACAAATCACCAAAAAATCTACTCGCCACACAAAAAAATCTACTCGCCACCTAGTACCAAACGTGTGCTGCTTGGGCCAATATTTACTCACCCGGGGGTTAAATCCACTCGCCCGGGGCGAGCAAATGTATAGGTTTGTCGAACACTGTATATATATATATATATATATATAAAACAAGAAAAAGAAAAAGTGTTAGCGCCTTCCAAGTCCCCACTGACACAGAAATATTATGACTTTGAAAATACTGCAAGCAATATAATAGTGAGCAATACCATGTATTAAAGTATAAAATATAAAAAATATATATTGATTAATATTAATATATATATAAAGATATTATTAAAAATAAAAATAATAAAACCACAAAAATGAAAAATATATGTAAATTATACAATACAAGTGAAAGTCCAATCCCAAAAACACTGTCCTTCAAGAGGGACCACCAAATCCCTCATGGATATCTAAGAAAAAAACAAGAAAACAACAGGCGCACTCATAGGGAAATAAGTTGAAAAATGTATATGGGACTGGTAAAGGCAAAAATGCGCACTCACAAATGTGACAGGAATATGAGCAGCTATGAGTAGTACTCAATCGCCAACAGCAACAGGATATCAGCAGGGCAAACATCTTAGGGCTCCACCATGTGCTGCAGGTATCACCAATCACGTCGCCTCTTTATGCCGAGTACTTCCTTACTCCAGCCGGAGTCTCGCGAGAACTGTGACGTCAGCAGGAGCTATTGGGTAGTCTGACTCCTCTCCGCTGGAAATCTCTGCATCCGTTGCACTCACAGCAGGGCAAACGTCTTGGGGCTCTACTATGTGCTGGAGGTATCACCGATCGCGTCGCCTCTGTATGCCGAGTTCTTCCTCACTCCAGCCGGAGTCTCGCGAGAATTGTGACATCAGCGGGAGCTATTGGGTAGTCTCTGACTCCTCTCCGCTAGAGATCTCTGCATCCGTTGGACTCAGTATAAAATAAAGCTGAAAATATCAATACGCGAGTATATGCGCACATAAAGACATATAAAAATCAATATGTGATTAAAACATTATCCGAAACACACCCTACGCATTTCATCCTTAAGACTTCGTCAGGGGGTATATCTCTAGCGGAGAGGAGTCAGAGACTACCCACTAGCGTGTGTGTTTCGAATCATTTTTATCAGCACAATTGTATTATCTGTAGAATTGCGCATTTTCTACTACTTCCTATTGCGGACTTTATACAAAGCATTGTATCCAGCGAGTGCAGGGAGAGGAGTTGAGAGACTGTCCATATTCTCCTGTCACTTGAATCTTCCTGCTGACGTCACGATTCTCGCGGTATTGGCGTTGGACGAGCTCCCGCTGACGTCACGACTCTCGCGAGATTGGAGTGAGGAAGCGTCCGGTACACAGAGGCCACGAAGCTACTGACATCTGCAGCACATGGTGGAGCCCCTAGACGGTACCCTGCTATCCGGTCCCCGCTGGCGATTGAGTTATACTCATACATGCTTATATTCTTGTCACGTTTGTGAGTGCACAATTTTTACTCCTTTCCAGTCCTATATAAATTATATTGACATTCTACACCGTATATTCCCATACAAAACAATGTGGTTATTAGAGGTGCAAATTTTCCGCCGGAATAAGATTACACCGCAGATGGGCCATTTTGCGTAATTTCCCAGCTCAGTTTCAAAAAGGCATATATTTTTATTTTTACCTATCACAGACTGTTCATGGTCCCACGGTTCAACAAAGTATCTGTCCGCTCCTCCTTCCCTTACCGTGCACCCCACAACTGGAACAATCTATCGGAGACTTTCACTGCCACCACCAGTCTAATTTCTTTCAAAACTAAAGCTGTCTCAAATTTTAATATGGTCTATAACTGTTACATACGCATATAACTTATATTATCTCCACTTAATGTAACAATGTATTTGTAACCATGTATTTGTCATCATAACTCTATGCCCAGGAAGGACATACTTGAAAAGTAGAGGTAACTCTTAATGTACAGTAGTACTTCCTGGTAAAACATTTTTATAAATAAATAAATCAGTCCAATAGATTCGGAATCCAAACCTGCAAACAGAATCCGAATCCGCAAATTATTATAGGAGGGGAGTACATAAATATGGATGCAGCCTCATGTTTAACCCATTGTGTTGCAGGCAGGGATTGGTTGTGGGTTGGTTGGGCTGCTGCTGCTGTAGTACTAAAGGTCATACATTTAAACCTTATTTACTTATTAAATTATTAACTGAACTGATCCCTGTCTGTGTGTGTCCAATCTACACCCTGGGCTGTAGCCTGGGCTTTTAAACTGTTTGCTCTGGAACTCTAAGAAACCAACCTCCCCCCTCCTCCACCTCTCAGCCCTGCCTTATCTGTCTCCCCCTATTCTCTCTTTCCCCTCATCTCTCTCCTTCCCCTCATCACATTATTTTCCTTTACTACCTTATGATTGTGTCGGAACAGTAGGATAAAGATTAAGCCAAGTCCCTGGCCCCTGCCGTTCTTCCCAAGGGCTTATCTGTCCACCAGACCCTTGGGCTACCCTGTTATTACATGCACGGTAGCCCCTTACATCCTAATTTAAAAAATGAATGTATTCCTGTGTGAAAACTGTATTAGAACTATAAAAATGTGCTTAGTGTAACAATAAATCAGATCCAGCGTCTCTGGACATGCAGGGCTGAGACCCTTTGCGCAGCCTGCATGTACAGAGAAATTGGCTGTTGCTTGGTCTGGAGGATTTGGAGAGGGGCAATGGACAAAAGAAATGGTGTCCAGGGGCAGAGATCAGGCCTGGGGGGGGGGGGGCTTCCGACCAAAGACAAATTCATTTACTACCTCCCCAGCCAGAGTCACACCAGCCCAGCTTGAGATATCCTGTTTGGGGGAAGCCATGAATCCATTGCCGAGTCCCTGTGGTAGGCGCTGGACTCATTGGCAAATTTGAATTTCCCTCCTCAAAGCCCTTTAACTCTGGACACCCGCCCCCTGCCCTGATTGGTCCGTGAGCGGAATCCGCACTCTGATTGGTCGCCGGCCCAATATTTATTTTAGGGGAGGGAGAGGGGGTGTTCAATCTATTTTATTAATGTTTATATTGTAATCTTTATTGGGGTAGAGGGATTGGGTGAAGGAGTTAGTTACCCCAGGGCGGGTGGTTAGGAATCTAGGGTGGGCAGTGGGAGGGGTTAACCGTTAACCCTTCCATTGCCATAGCGTTTGTACCACTAAGGTAATGAAGCAGTTAACCCCTACCACATCCTTTCCGGTAGGCCTAACCACCCACCCTGGGTCAATGACCCCCTTCGCTCACCCCCTCTGCGGCCCAAAAAACAAGTAGTCTTGCTTAACTTCTTAGTGCTTTAGCAGTTAGCCGCTAAGCTAATGAAGCTGCTTTTATTTTAATAATACAGGATTGTAGCAGGGGGTGACCCCCCTGCTTCATGAGTTACAGGCCCCGTTATGGGGTGCCAGTATTCCTCTGGTTTGTTTAAATCCCCCGATCACATGGGCCATGACAAGGAAGCACTTAAACTTGGCAGCTGGGATACCGGCACCCCATAACAGGGCCTTTAACTTGGGAAACAGGAGGTCTCCGTACCTGAAATAAATGTGGTTCATCTCCAGAGATCCCCTGCTACAATACTGTATAATTAAAATTAAAGAAAAGCCCTGCGATCGCCAGTTAGAGGCGCGCAGGTAGAATGATTGATTCAGTCTATCTCTTACAGAGAGTTGAAACCCATTGGGACCCCCTCTGTGTTAATCCGATGGGTCATTAGTCTGGCCACTTCAACCTCGCAACATGTATTAGGTTGCTGTGCAAAACACTCACGGCAAGCAGTCGACAAACAGCAGTTGCACCTGTACTGTATATTATTTTTAACTGTGCATGCTATCTGTGCATGCAATGTCTTGTATAAAAGTTATAACCTTGTTCACTAATGTAACTATGTATTTGTCATCATACGGTAACTCTATGCCCTGGACATACAGGACATATTGCCTATAGTATTCTGTTGTAGTACTGTGTATATCTTATTGCAAGGATCGGATTGGCTCTCTGGTAGATTACCTCTTGTGTTAACCTAGAATATTTCAAGGACATCACTGCTTAAATTTGAGACAACCTATTCATATGCCAGTAGTACTGCAGTATTCCAGTGTCTGAAGCAGTATTTTGTGCAATATATCCCACTGTGGGACACTTGTCCACAGACATTTTTCTATTCTTAGTTGTATTCACATATGTGTATTTGGTTAATATGGGAGCGCTTGTTTTTTAAAGGGAAAAGGGAAGAACCTAGATTGGATTGATTCTAGGGAACGGGCCAGAAGAAAAGGCTAGGAGCCCCAAAACGTTGCCTGCCCTTATTCTCCTGTTTTTCCTTTCCATTACCCCCTTCCCCTTTTCCACTTGTCCTTATATAGTATCTCCCTTGATTAGTACATTTAACCGCCCCTCTTTTTTTGTTTTAATTGCTGTTAGCTATGTAGCTGGGTCTTGCATTTTTTGTTGTTGTGATAATTAGCTTACAATAGTATCTGTGCATATGCATGGATGTTTGTTCTACGAAATTTCAACTATATAAAAAATTACTTTTTTTTTGACAATCATTGTTACCATCGTATTTTTGTTGGAGTGCTGGGAACTCTCCCTCATGTTATATATTGTAACTTTGGAGGAAATTAGAGTTCTTCTTTGTTCCTGTGCCCCATTTCTATGTTTACCTTTCGGTATGTTTCATTTTTAGGTGCTGCTAAAAACTGTATACATTAATCCCTTGTTCCTGAAGTGCTGGAACAGCTTATTATTCATTATATTATTATATATATATATCTAGGATTATATTTATCTAGGGAAGAGGGTGACCTAGTAGCGCAAATAAGCCGGAAAAGAAAACAAGAGAAAACTATACCGTAGGGCAGTATATCTTATACTTTCAGAGTCAGGTGAGAGATATACCTTATCCATACTAAGCTGCAAATTAAAGTAGCTTTTAATCCACCATTGGATCAGAACCTCTGCTACTGGTTTTCCTGTGTAGTTGGTATAGGACCTCCACATGTACATCGCTTGCTCAGAGTCTGCCCCTTTACAAACACCATCCCTCTCGCTGCACGTTCATGCTGTGAAATTTTTTCAGGCATTGATGAGTTTTAATAGAGTCTCCTCCACCCATCGTAAAGGCGTGATCCTCCGGTCCACTGCCTGATGCTTGTCCGTGTTTGCTTCCGTCCGCGTCAGACTTGCTCCGGCTTCGATTCTCGCGCAGACTCCGACATTCGATACGTCAGAGCGCTATCCGTCCACTCCGGTTTGCGGTCCTCAGACTGGCTCTGGTTTTGCAAATGTCTGCCTCTGTGTTTTCTTCTCCTCTAGGGCTTCCTCCGGGCGAATATATATTATATGATATATACACACATACTTTACCGATATTTACTACATGCAGACTTGACCTTTATTAAAAGCAGTCACATTTACCCCTACCGTCACAATAATAACTTCAAATAATTTTTTTTCATGATTGAAAATTTGACATACCGTACTAATTGAACTGTTATTTTTCTTCTTCTTGTGGACCTAAAGTAGCAAAATTTTCAAAATTCTATATTGCTGTTTTTTTTTTTTTAATAAATCAGTTGTGTAATATTAGATTATACTTACTACAGTTTTTTTTTTCCAACTCTTAATGCACATTTTGTATGAGTTTTAATGCACTCTGCATTGTTTGGTTGATATAGCAGGCTCTGGTACAGCCCTTTATGAGTCCAACAGTACAAGAGGTTCTGCAAGAAATGATCACAAACAGGAAAGTGTTGCATTGTTCTCAGCAGAAGACTGTGGCTGAGTTGAAAGCTGTGACAATGTTAGATATCAGAAAAGCAGTACTCACATGACTGAGATCCGCCTTCACGTTCACGTTCATCGTAGACCAGGGCTACAGGCAATATTACACATCTCCCTATTGAGGTAAAACTGCGTCATCCAGAGTGACTTGTCTGAAATGATATTCAAAATGTATTTCTTAGAACATATTTGACGTTTCGGTCATTAACTTAGACCTTTCTCTTATCTTGACAAAGGTCTAAGTTAATGACCAAAACATTAATTATGTTCTAATAAATAGGTACAGTGTAGAGTACATAGTTACATAGTAGCTGAGGTTGAAAAAATACATTTGTCCATCAAGATCAACTTATGCTAAATTTAGACAACAGATACTTATCCTATATTTGTATTTACAGTATATTGATCTAGTGGAAGACAAACAAAAAAATCCCAAAGATATCAAAATACATTTTGAATATTTTTTCAACAAGTCCTCTGGAGTAATTGATCACAGGAGAACAAGATCTTAGCTAATTCAATTTCATTAAAGATCATCAAATGCTGCAAACTGTATATTAAAACCAAAAAATGCTAATAGTACTACTCAGGTGCATTTGTAATAATTTAACTATCTAGTAGTAGTAATATATCAATGAGTGAATGCCATTAAATATAAATAGACATGTTGCATTTAATTTGAAAAAGGGCCGCATTCACACAAACTTTGACTGTAGAGAGAACACAAAATCAATCTATAATTAAGACCGAGTCGTAATTAGTTAGATATGTCATTGATGATGAAGAAAATGACGACAGGCCAATTTGTGACATATTTAAAGTAACATAATTATTGAAAAACAAAGCCACTAACACCAGGATCTTCCATACTAGAAAACTGATCGCGAGGGTAGCTTTTATTTTTTTAGTGAAACATTGATTTAACTGTTAAATAAAAAAGAAAAAACCCCCCCCCGAGGAAGTGGGAAAACCAACAAACTTGCAGGGTTCAAACCATGTCACAGGGAGTTATTCTCGCACAGGCGCGGTGATGTGGCGAGCACAGCCAACTAGGTGTGACAGGTTCGCAATGATGGTTAAAAACACTTCTTTTAGTGGGCATCATGGGTGCAGACAACAGGAGGAAAAAGGGGGTCTCGCTCTTACGCGTTTCCAAGCCTGTTCGGTTGCGCGCTTCTTCATAGATAGAGATAGTGTAGGTACTGGGCCCCCCTTCTTTATAGACATATTGCCTGCCGAAAGTGGATATCGCAGCCTTCTCCGGAAACCGGAAATGACGTAAGTTTACCGATAACCGGAATGACGTAGCGGGAGGTGTGCACCTAGAAACCTGTTACACACAGGGTTCTATGGCAATGTCATAATCCCCCTCGCAGAACATGGCAAGCATTGTATACTAAGGGGTGGCCCAGCCAAATACTCCCCTCAGAACAATTTAAAAAACATGCGGTTATACTAAAAACAACTAGTTATTAAACACTATTCTGAGACAACTGAAAAACTGTGTAGAGATGCATATATTATATATTTTGATTGCATTCACCATTATCCATAAATATACAAATCATATGCAATAGAACACAGAGTCTCACAGGAAAATGTGTATCATAATCCACATTGTGTATGATGTTAAGAGTTCTGGGATATATAGTATAATATACATTACACCATATGAAGTACCATTATTAAAAACAAATCAAGATTTGAGATACTCTCATAGGAAATGTTTTAATAACCCCCATCGGTATTTATAACCCCTCCGGGTGATATGACCCTGGAGGGTTATAAAATCCAAAACATTTTCTCTGTGGTTCAGGTTTCCCTCTCTATTACCTCCTCTGGTATGGTTTGGAATGTGACTCTAAAGACACCTAAATGTACAAGGTATCAATGGCACCCTGCGGGCAGTTATAAAATGTTTTAGACCCAGGATAAGTCTAGGGTATTCATTCTTTTGTTAGTAGAACAGTAATGTTCTGAAATTCTAATTTCAGAGGCACGAATGTCCTACCAATGGTAAGTATTGCAAATGCCTCACATGATTAAGTCTACTAGAACCACATAATTGGTTTTACACAAAGTCATAAAGTGTTGTTAAGTGTAAGTATATTTGTGTCCTGTATATTTGCTACAAACGCCTAGACAGTGGAAGTCGAGCATATCTGCAGTACGTTACAAAGTCCCACCATTTATGGCATCCCCTCTGGAAATGTTTTCTGTTTGTTCTATAGCAGATAAAACTGGGGTGATAAGGTGGTTACCAATAGTTTTAGTTCTTTTTGCTAAGACAAATGTGAGGATGTTACACTGACACACGTTCCAAATCCTTGTCAAGTTGTACTATTCCCAATGTTTTTCTATGTATAATTTGCTATTGGCTAAGTGGAATAAATCGAACTGTTCTAGGGCAGGGTGTATTATCAGGGTCTCAGTGTATTAGAAATTATTTGTATTTTTTTTTGTTTTGTCAAGTTGAACACATTGAGTAAGTTTTAACGTCTTGTATTTGAAGCAGTAAAGATCGCAGGAATTTGTCAATATCTGTGCTCAGAAGGATACTCGTTCATGATATATCAATATGAATTTGCCTATAAAGGATTATCATTATCAAAAATTATCATTTAGTGTAAGATATTGGTCCAAGTGGGAATGCCACGTAAGCAAGGGTTTTGGATGGGATTGTTAAGTCCCTAGGAGAGAGTTGTCGGTTGTTGACACTGTGCTTGCGGAATATATTGGTTGAAATTACATATGGTCAACATATAAAAACTAATATCAGCAAGAAATAAATGATGGTGTGAAATTATGTGTAATTTTTAAAATTAAAGTATTAATATTGAGATGATCAATGAACGCCACCCATGTCGAGAGGTCTTTCCACTCCATATTCAAATGAGATGGTCGTAATGTAGCGCCGATAAAAACTAAATTATTACGGAATGGAGTGGTGTCCCGGAAAATTGTATGTTTCCCACAATAAAACCACATAAAAAGATTTCAATCCCCTCGTGAAGTAAGGTGCAAGGAAGTGCCCCATAAGCGGTGCCCTGTTTGATCAGATAAAGTGCTGGGTCAAATACAAAAATGCTGTAATGGGATATTATACATCTAATAGAAATTTGATTTGTGGAGTGTGAAGACTGGAAGAATTTAAAATGATGACTCTAAATCCCACTTTTGACTGATAATGAATATAAGATGCCACAATCATTTGTGACCCAAAAATAATGTTACAAACCATGTGAGATTTTTTACTCTTAATAAATGTGTAGAAGTCTCTGAGATAGGAGAGGAGACCTCTCCAATGTTTTTTAAATAACATCCCCATACCTAGATAGAAGACCATCTCCCAAAGATCCAATGCTGGAAATAGATTGGTCCTCCCTGGTGATTGATCGGATTTGTGGTCTTTGGGAGATGATAAAATAGATTATCGTGGAAATCGATTAACACTATTGAGATTCTGAGACACACTACCAGCAACTCTCTACCAGATCAAGTCAATGTTTGTATTCTGTGAGTTTAATTTGTTTGTTTTTTTGTTGGGTCCCTCTCCAATCTACATAAAAATGTTATCAGTTAGCCTTCTCATGGCCCTCTTGTAATAAGATTTTTGTTTTTGACATAACTACAACACACACAGCAACCCACCCAGCCTTTATCCCTGCATTTTTATCATTATAATTCTCATTTGTTTTTAAATTGATGCTGTAAATTACGTCTGTTTGTAGTCATTGTCTGGGCTTATATTGGAAAGGTATATCCTTTGGCCAGAAATTTGTAGGTCGCTTCAACGAAGTTTTCAAATGTCTCCAAACAGGGTCCTTTATTATACGTGGTACAAAATGAGTGATCCTATTTTTTAACCCTGATGTTTTATGTTTGTGAGGATGAAGTCACAATCCTCTGATTCTTCTTCTATGTTTCTGCAAGGAGACCTTAAATCTGTACAATTTGTGCATCTTTTAAAAAAAAGGAGTAGGATTCGTTGTGTCCATCGGGGGGTCTGGGAGGATTTCCTGAACCTCAGGTGGAACAAGGTAGCATTACAACTGTTTGTTTTATTACAAACCATTTTTTTTTAAAGTAATTTTCTAATAAACCTCTGACCATCTATACCGTAGGGAATCGTCAAAATTCTCGTTCGCCGCAAAAATTTAGAGACCTTTATTTACCGTCCCAATTCATCCTCAGTTGTATCCTGATATATTTATGACATTATCATATCTGTGTTTCAAGTGTCCATCTTTCTTTTCTTCTCTTTTTGATTTTTTTCTTTTGGCCGAGCGCCTTGTTCTTTTGAATAGTTTTTTGGGGCCTTAGATTGGTATGATATTGAAGATTCATATCTCCGTGTGTATGAGGTTGATGGTCTCATGTCCTGTTCCTCCTGGTCACGTGTGTATCTATCTGTATCTGGGCCGTTCGAAAAAGAAACAGATGATGGACGTCCATCAATGTCAGAAGTATCTGACATGCTAGACATATCTGACCTATTCTTTAAAATAGATTTGTTAGGTGTAGATTTGTTAGGGTTTTCTCTGTCTCTCTGTGGGTGCTTCTTCTGATTTTTATTTTTATATGCATTTCTGTATTGAATGGGCTTCTGCCATATATAGATTTGATTATGTACATAGTCCGTTTTATCTCTTTCATATTTCTTTTGCTTCTGTGTCATTAAATCTTGTTCCATTGTTTTAATGTGTTTGCTCAATTTTTCATCACAACTGGGTATTCTAGCAGTCACTCATTTCCTTAATTCTTCCAATCTTCACACTCCACAAATCACATTTCTATGAGATTCTATAATATTCCTATTACAGCACAATTATTTTTTATTTGACCAGCACTTTTATCTTCAAAAACAGGGCACCGCTATGGGCACTTCCTTTGCACCTTCGTACACGAATCTTTTTATGGGTTATTGGGAAAACATTCAAATTTTCGGGGACACCAATCCATTCCGTAATAATATTATTTTTTATCGTCGCTACATTGACCATCTCATTTTGATATGGAGTGGAGACCTCTCGACATTGGGGGCGTTCATTGACTATCTCAATGATAATACTTTTAATTTTAAATTTACATAATTGATTCACACTAATCATATTAATTTTCTGGATATTAGTTTATATGTTGACATTAATTGTAATATTCAGACCAATATATTCCGCAAGCACAATGCACGCAACTCTCTCCTTAGGGCTAACAGTAGCCATCCAAAACCCTTGCTACGTGGCATTCCCACTGGACAATATCTTACACTAAAATGTATATGTTCTACTGAAGAATCCTTTATAGAGCAATCTGAGATATTACATGAAAGATTCAGAAGCAGAGGCTATTCTGAACAAAATATTCAGTCTGCCTTCTTACATGCTTCAAATACAGAACGTTCAAAATTACTCAATGTTTCATTGAAAAACAAAAAAACAAAATATAATAATCTTTCTGATAATACACCAGAGACCCCTTTATTTATTACCACCTATAGCAACCAAGCTAGTCACATTAGAACAATTATCGAAAAACATTGGAGGATAGTACAACTTGACAAGGATTTGGCAACTGTTGCAGGGAACATCCCTAAATTTGTATACAAAAAAGCTAAAACTATTGGTTACCACCTATCACCCAGTTTATTATCTTTAGAACAAAACAAGAAAAAATTTCCAGAGGGATTCCATAAATGTGGGAATTGTACGTACTGCAAATATGCTACTCCACTGTCAGCTGTTGTTAGCAAACATACAGGACAAAAATATACACTAAAACACTTTATGACGTGTAAAACCAATTATGTGGTCTATAGACTTAATTGTGCATATGGCAATACTTACATTGGTAGGACGATTCGTCCTCTGAAAATTAGAATTTCAGAACATTTACGTTCTATAAAAAAGAATAATCCTAACTTACCTGGGTCTAAACATTTTTATAACTGCCCGCAGGGTTCCATTGATACCTTTACATTTAGGGCTTTAGAGCACATTCCAAAACATACCAGAGGAGGTAATAGAGAGGGAAACCTGAACCAAAGAGAAATGTTTTGGATTTATACCCTCGGGTCATTATCACCCGGGGGTATAAATACAGACTGGGAGTTAAAACATTTCCTATGAGAGTATCTCAATCTTGATGTTTAAATGGTACTTCATATTGTGTATATGTATATGATACTATATTATCTCAGACTTTACATCATTACCAATGTGGATTATGATACATTTTTCTGAGCCTCTGTGTTTCTTATTGATATATGATTTGCTCATATTTATGGATAATGTGAATGCATCAAAATATATATATATGCATCTCTAACACATTTTTTCATTATGTCCTCAGACTAGAAGGTGGAAGGTGATCTTTTCTGGCGCTGAGTTGAGGTTATAGAAGGTGATGCTTGAAGTTTCTTCTATTGAGCAGTGT
>WSYH01014636.1:0-15287 GCA_036426205.1 Ascaphus truei
GGGCTAGTCTGCTTTCTCCCCCTCTGCTCTGCCCACAGATGGTCTGTCCCCAGACTATCTTACTACCCAGCATACATTGCCATTTCCTTTTCACCACACCACTGGACGAGTGAGTACCTTGCTGTAACCCCTGTAATGATGCTGCAGGATTATCTTTTCACCTCCCTTTACTACTAAGCACACACATAGATATTTAGACCTACACCTCTACACAAGAGACTGTTTTTTCCCTGCTTTCTCCAAAATAAAGTAAGAAAAGAAACGGACCTTGTCGTGCTTGGAAAAGAGGGCCGAGTTGACACTATCTGAGCTAAGTCATCCTACACGTGACCCTCTGGCTTCCAGAATAGTGAAAAGATATTGTGTGCCTTACAGACACTTACAGGAGCTGCTACTCCAGACTCCATGATAAATAGGGCAGTCTCTGCAGACAAAGGAAGCACCAAGTAGCTCAAACTGCACACAGCCTGCAGCCTTAACAGACAAGCAGCAGCCTACACTGCACAGCAGCTTTGCAACAAACAGTGCTTCTCACACAAAACCTAACTGCCTTTTCTCTGTCTGAGTTCACCCTCTGCACAGCCCCATAGTGAGGAGCCACCATCTCACCTACCCCTGCGCACGTCCCCATGGCTAGCGCCATCAAGGGCCACGCTACCGGACACCCGCCAGGACATGGGTCAGAGCCACCGGACACCTGTGAGTACAGCTACCCCTACGCTGCACGCTGCAGGACACCACTCGGCATCATCTGAGACAGACGCCCATCGCTGACAAGGTAAAAGACCGCACGCCACACGCACTGGCAAAAGACCTACACACACCTACAGCATGGCAGAACTCAGAGCCTCACCAGACATCACGCAGGAAAGCGATCACTCAGACACAGAGACCGCTGCGCAACTGCAACAGGCGCGGGCAGGCGCAAGGCCCAAACGGACAGTCACACTGACACAAAAGGCCCGCGAAAAATATGAGACTGACATTGAAGCACACCACGAAAAGTTAGAGAAGGCCTGGGAGAACACTGGTCGTGAAATATGTAACGTTGCAAGTACTAGTGATCAGGAGAAACAAATTAGGCAAGCTATAGCCCAATTGAGGTCAAGTCACAAACGTTACCAAATGCTGTCACAAACATATCTCGCCTACCTAAAAAGAATTAACACGGAGGAAAGCCTCAGCGAACGTGACCAGCAGGAGGCAACTGACCTGGAGCGTGACGGCTTCGTGCAGACCACTATCACTGAGGCCGAAGACCAGAGAAAAGACATTTTGCTGGAAACAGCATCACAGCGCTCCAGCACATCCAGACACTCATCAAGGTCAGCAAGATCAGCGCAATCTCACGTGTCTAGCGCCAGCGCAAACGCAACCAAGGCGCGATCCACCGCAGAGGCCGCACGTGCCAGGGCCGCATACGCTCAGAAAGAAGCAACCATGAAACTAGAAAGGGCCCGCTTAGAAGAGGAGGAGCAGACGTCCACTGCCACCGCCGCCGCAGCCGCTGCACGGAAAAAGGCAGAGGTGGACGTCAACCTAGAGGCCCTAAATCAAGAGAAGGAAGCCGCACCCGCCATAGCCCAAGCCGAAGTCTTAGAAGCAGCTGCGAGACAGGACGGCGGGGAGCTACCGTACAAACGGATAGCCTCAGAGGATCCAATCCAACGCACTGAAGACTACGTAAGGAGCCTCTCCAGTGTAAACACCAGCGCACCATCTCAATACGGATGGAGTGACTCCACAGACACCGAAGACTTGCTAGGCCCACGAGGAGAAGATGCTGTTCCTGCAATGGTACATGCTGCCTGGGATAGCCACAGCCACAATAGTAATCCACACGCCAGCGCGCACACGGATGCACTACAACGGGCTCGCCATCCAGGTACACCCACACGGGAGAACACAGCCCCTCACACCGACCAGCAGTCATCACGAGTCCACGCCAAGGAAGAGACGACCGCACGGACCCTCCCAGCAATTACCTCAGAACGGGACAAACACGCCGATGCCTCAGGTCTGACAGACATAGCCAAGTACATGATCCGGCGTGACCTAGTGCACGCAGGGCTCATCTGCTTCGATGACCGCCCTGAGAACTACCGGACGTGGAAGTTCACGTTCAAAGACGCAATCAACAGCTTGGACTTCTCAGCAAGGGAAGAGCTCAACCTGCTATTCAAGTTCCTGGGAAACGAATCCAGAGAGTACGCGAATAGACTGCGGGCGGCAAACGCGCACCAACCCCAAGTAGGTCTTGACCTAGTGTGGGAAAGGCTAGAAGAGTCCTACGGCAGCCCCGAAGCAGTCGAGGATTCGCTCTTCAAAAGAGTCGAAAGCTTCCCCAAGATCACTACTAAAGAGTACTCGAAGTTACGAGAGCTTGGGGACCTGCTGCAAGAACTGGAGTCCGCAAGGAAAGACCATTCCTTAATAGGTATCAACGTCCTAGACTCAGCTCGTGGAGTGAGACCCATCCTGGAGAAGCTACCCTTCAACCTCCAAGAAAAATGGATCTCACAAGGCTCCAAATACAAAAGGGAGAAGCAAGTCGTCTACCCCCCATTCTCAGTTTTCTTGAGCTTCATTCGCGAAGCAGCAAGGACGAGGAACGACCCCAGCTTCTTCTTAGGTGCGCAAACCACATACAGTGCAAGCAGCCTGAGGAACGAGAGACCAGCGACGAGATATGGTAACCCCCAAACACCCATCTCGACCCGCAGGACGGACGTGCCTCCCACGACCCAAACTACTCCCGATCAGTCGGTCGCCGGAGACAAGGAACTAAGGGACCCAAACAGGGAATGTCCCATACACAAGAAGCCACACCCACTCAACAAGTGCTTTGGGTTCAGGATGAAGTCCTTAGAGGAACGCAAGAGGTTACTTGGAGAATTCAGAGTTTGCTTCAGGTGCTGCGGTTCCACGACTCACCTAGCCAGGGACTGTAAAGAAGAGATCAAATGCACAGTGTGCGAAAGTGACAAGCACGGGACAGCGTTACACCCAGAGGCGCTGACACTCCACCAACTCAAGAACCCATCCTCCGTAGCAGAGCATGGCGGGGAGAAAGAAGAAGGAGAGTCAACATCCGTCACATCTCAGCGCACTGAGGTTTGCGGAAAAGAAGGTGACAAAATGTCCTGCTCCAAAATATGCCTTGTCGCAGTGCACCCCCAGGGACAACCTGAGAAGGCTATTCGGATGTACGCAATCCTCGACGACCAGAGCAACCGATCGCTGGTCAGGTCAGAGTTCTTCGACATGTTTAACATACAAGACGGTGCTTCTCCTTACACTCTCAGAACGTGCGCAGGGCGAATGGAGACCACAGGGAGAAGAGTGAATGGCTACACAATATGCTCAATAGACGGCAAAGTGAACATGCCCCTTCCCACACTCATCGAGTGCAACCACATGGCCACAAACAGGGACGAGATTCCCACACCAGACGTGGCACTCCATTACCCCCACCTCAAAGGAATAGCCACCCACATCCGGCCGGTAGAACAAGGTGCCAAGATCCTGCTGCTGCTCGGTAAGGACATCATGAGGGTACATAAAGTCCGTAAACAGCATAACGGACCCCACAACGTGCCATACGCCCAAAGACTTGACCTAGGATGGGTGATAGTGGGCAACGCGTGCACCAACAAAGAGCACGGGCAAGACTACGTTGATGCCCGCAGAACGGTGTTGACAGAATGTGGACACACATCTCTCTCTGAACCATGTCTTGGCCATCTCTAAGTGACCGAAGGGCCAAGTGAAGAGAAGAGACAAGGTCATACCCCTGAGACCAACAAAAACATCCTCACATCAGGGGGATGTGACAATGGCCTGGGATGCTCAGCAGTCCAGACAGCTAAGGATGATGAGTCGATTCCACCGAAAGAAGAAAGTAACCTCCCAAAGGTGACCGACAAAGGGATCGTCCAAAAGGCAATGAACGATCAAACAGTCCTCTCACGAGCAGTGGCACAACTAAGGTGTACAGTTGTTCCTCTCCACAGAGTATCAAGCGACAAAGCAACCAACTGCCACGGCTGGCATAGCCGCAAAAGATTGCGCCCCACAGGTGAAGCCAGTGTCAAAAGGACTGTCCTCTCACACATCTAAAAAGAGACAGCCACAGAGACATTTCATAAAGGGTTTAACTAGGGCAAAAGAGACTGTTCTTCGTTACGTCCAGGGAGACAATAACCTCCCGATGGCAGTCAACAAAGAGACACAAAAGCGTTTCACCAAACTACGTGGAGATGTTCTCGTGCAAGAGAAATGCACCGATGACCTACAGTGCACAGCGTTCCAGACAACAGGGGACGACAAACAAACACCATTGAGGGAAGATAGAGGATTCCCGAGGTTAACAGTCAAGGAGCTCGTTAAAGACGGACCGGGCAGCTGGGTGAACTGCCACCATTCCGTTCACCAAAAAGACGCCTCCTGAACAACAGAGAACTTGCCATCTCTAGGCTCACTTCGCTCCGCCGCAACCCACAAAGGGAGCCGGAGACCAAAAGCAACTTTGTGGCCTCCATCCAGAAGAGACTCCTTACCAGCCACGCAAAGCCAGCATCTCTAATGAAGGAAGGTGAAGAATGCCGGTACCTCCAATCATCTGGGGCCTACCACCCTCAGGAACCCGATCAAATCCGGATAGTGTTCAGCCCCAGCACTCAGCTTCAGGGAGTCTCCCTGAACGACGCCCTCTTTACTGGACTAGGTTCGACAACCAGTCTTCCAGGAGTGTTGTTCCGCTTCCGCAAGGAGCCAAAAGCCATCTCCTTCTGCCAAACGCCAGGTGATAGAGCGACAGGCTACCATGACTGGCATACCTACAAGGGGATGCGTTCTGTGGGTAAAACTACAGAGACAAAAGGACTGTTTTCTCACAAGGCTAAAAGGAAACAGTGCCAGAGACTCTTACAAAAGACATTGTGGTGCATCAAGCTAACCAAGAGCTGTGCATCCACCTGGCTTCCCTTACTGGAAGGTTGGCCAAAGGACTTTGACGCCAGTGGTACCGGACGGTATCACCTTGCTATGGGAATATGGACCTTTGCATTGTTATGTTATGTTTGCATTGCACATATGTTCCACATAGCCTGTTAAATAGTGGTATCTACAGATACCAGACGGGGAGTGTCATGGAACAGGAATACTCCTGTCTGCACTTCTGTTTCACCCCCCCCCTTTCCTCGCAGCCCTGCTTGCCAGCTTATTAGTGCCAGCTGTATGTGTTTGGTTCTGCACACAAACACAGTGCTTGTGTGATAAATACAGTGCCATTTCCCCTCTCCCAGCAGCTTGCTGTATTAGAGATGCAACATTATTGCTACATGTTGTTTTTCCCCCAGACACTCCTGTGAGTTGCCATAGCAGCCCCAGCCTTTCTCTCAAATGGGCTAGTCTGCTTTCTCCCCCTCTGCTCTGCCCACAGATGGTCTGTTCCCAGACTATCTTACTACCCAGCATACATTGCCATTTCCTTTTCCACCACACCACTGGACGAGTGAGTACCTGGCTGTAACCCCTGTAATGGTGCTGCAGGATTATCTTTTCACCTCCCTTTACTACTAAGCACACACAGAGATTTAGACCTACACCTCTACACAAGAGACTGTTTTTTCCCTGCTTTCTCCAAAATAAAGTAAGAAAAGAAACAGACCTTGTCGTGCTTGGAAAAGAGGGCGAGTTGACACTATCTGAGCTAAGTCATCACCACGTGACCCTCTGGCTTCCAGAATATGTATTGTGAACCCTGGTAGCCCAGGAGAGCGGCTGCTGGCACCTACTTTGGAGGTTGGACATCTTTTTAGAAAGGAAAGGTATACAGGGATATGCCAAATAAGTATACATGGGAAGGATGTTGATCCAGGGATTAATCCGATTGCCAATTCTTGGAGTCAGGAAGGAATTTATTTTTCCCCTTACGAGATATCATTGGATGATATGACACTGGGGTTTTTTTTTTTTTGCCTTCCTCTGGATCAATAAATATCTGTTGTCTAAATTTAGCATAGGTTGAACTTGATGAACCCTACGTCTTTTTTCAACCTCATCTACTATGTAACTATATGTAACTATGTAAACTATCTCGGGAAGCAGGGTGACACCGGAGCTGAAATTAACGGGGCTCCGCAATGGAGACCCCCTGCGTCAATTGATATATAAAACAATTCGCAAAAAAATCTGCTGCCATGGATTGCTGTTTTAATGGTAACACCCCGGTTCTACAGATTTTTTGGGGGGTCAGGGAGTGAAGGGGGGAGGGTGGAGGGTTTGAGCCAGCGTTGACACAAAAAAAAACCCAAATATAGTGGATAGCCAGGGTCACCGTAAGAAAGCCGCTTTTCTATTGGCTGACGGACTGAGCCATGAACTCAGCGGCCATGCTGTTTGCTCAGCAAACTCTTTGCGTGACCACGGCTCCTCCTAAGAGGGGGCGTTAGTGGATGTGACTATACACTTACAGTGGCAATGCTGCGTGTCACCTATGCACGTGGCAGAACCAGTGGCGGGGGGCGGTGATGTATACATTCGCTTAGCTTTTTTGGGGAGGGGGGCGTTGGAATTTTCAGGAAGGTGGAATCAAACAGTCGCCAATATTTTCCGGGTAATTTTAGGACGAAAAACGTGAGTGAAATTGTCTTATTTTGCGGATTTACTTTCCTCTGCCCAAGTCTTTAATATTTACATACGTTTGAGTTTAAAAAAGGTTTTTGAGGCAAAAAGACAATTTGAGTCGCGGCTATTTTCAAACTGCAGTGATTTCGTGAATATTTTTACATTGCAAAAATGTGCCGTTTTTTTTTTTAAATAACAAATTCAATTTTTTTTAAATTATTTTTAAGAAAACCTTAAAACATTTTTTAAATACAGTCCAGAAAAACATTGCCACAATGTTTAATAAATCAAGCACAGTCCCACTACTTTCATGTAATAGCACTGGGCATACCAGCCAGCTGCACCTGGCAACGCAAGGCCAGGCGTAATCATGTTTATATACCCTTCCTCCCCCGTGCATACCCTTAATGCAGCAGTCTGCGCTGAACACCCATATTTTTCAGCATTTTGTTTAAAGAGACCTTCTCGTCCCCTTTCCAACGCTGCTTTTATTTCTAAAATCCGCAGCTCCGTTCAGGAGATAGAAGCGTTTGAAATATTAAGTGCCCGGGAACTTAAAATGGAGCTCTCCCCGGCGCAGTCTAAAGGTTATTACCATGATCCCTTCAGAAGTTAGAGATGATGAAAATCAGGCTACCACTAAAAAAAACCCATTTGAAAGAAATAAAGACCAGGCACACTCAGGGGACACAAAAACCTGGTTTCAGCTACCTTTATACAGCCTTGCGGGGGAAATTGTTGCTTTAAAAGGCGACTTCGCTAACTGGTACAGAACATAATAGCAGCCGGCCCAACCCCTCCCCAGCAGCCCGGGATCAGCTGATGACCCTAAACCTATTTCCTTGAAGGACTGTAATTACCCCACAGGGCCAAACCCTTTTATCCGTGTCTGTGTCACGTGGCACAGATATGGGCTCCGATAGTTACTTCCTATTAACTCCTTGACTGCCTGCGGATGCTGCAAAGCGGTGCACTTTCCTCTGGTGACAAAGGCGTTAAGACAAGGGGGTTCTCCACTCCAGGGCCACCAACAGGTCAGGTTTTCAGGATATCCCTCCTTAAGCACAGGTGGCTCAATCACTGGCTTGGTCTTTCTCGACTGAGCCGCTGATTGAGCCACCTGTGCTGAAGCAGGGACCGATTGAGCCACCTGTGCTGAAGCATGGACTGATTGAGCCACCTGTGCTGAAGCATGGACTGATTGAGCCACCTGTTAACATCTGTTGTAGGTGTGTAATGTTTGGCTCAGCACCGAGACTTGTTCCCCACCTCCGTATTTTTATTTACTCCTTAATTGTTCCTACCTCGTCCTCGTCCTCCTCGCTGGGTGTGAAACAGCAACTGAGGCATGAACAGGCAGACATGGCCCCTGACCTTGGGGGGGTACAAAGTGGCAGCGGGCCTCACTGTCCCATCCTGCAGCGGGTCGCGGGACGACGGGAGGAGGCAAAGTGAAAGCAGCTCCTGCAGGACGCTGCTGTAACCCTTCCCTGTGACTCGTCTGTGTCACTGCTCCAAACCTGTCACTTCTGGAATGTACCATTCTTTCGCTCGGGGGGGGGGGTGTGGGGGAAACGCGCCCCTAGCACACCTTTAACCCTTTGAGCGCCTCAGGGACATCATAGGGTTCAGGCCCCCTGGTAGCTACGTTAACCCACCCCCCAAAAAACGGTGCATTTTTCTTAGGGGCGATGGTGTTCTCGGCGCACTCTGAAACTGTGACGGGTTGGAGGGGGGAGGTGGGGCGACTCCTCATCTTACGTTCTGCCATCGGTGATGGACGATCACATGACCGCTTGGGCCCCCACGGGCACTCAAGGGGTTAAAAAGGTGCGGACCTTCTTATCAGTTTTTTTTTTAATAGGGTGGGAGCCGGGGTTCCCCCCAAAGTCACATCCCGCCATTTTCAGCTCCGGGACCCCTCTGTATCTGTGTAGTTACCGGATTTAAATCTCTGTCAGGGGAAACAAAATGGCTGCCAAATCCAGGGTCAAAGGGAAGCGGCAACATCATCGGTGGGGGCTTCCTGTTGGGCGGCCTTTTAAATCCCCATGTAAAAACCAGGCTGTAAACCCCCGGTAACTTCACCAGTAAGTATCTCGGTAACAGGGGTCCCCCGGAGCGGGAAATAGTGCGGTTCAGCGCTGGAGGAGCCCCGGGTCCAATCCTGTAAACAGACAATGAAGGTTAGTTACTATGGGGGACCGCTTTAACCGTACGCTGCTCGATGGGACTGCAGGGGGCTGTGCTGCAATGTGTTGCAGACCTCTGGCAGTGAAAGGGTTTAGAGCAGGGGAGGCCAACTCCAGTCCTCAAGGGCCACTAACAGGTCAGGTTTTCAGGATATCCCTGCTTCAGCACAAGTGGCTCAATCAACGATACACAGTGAGAGACAGAAACAGACAGACAGGGGGAGAGAGACGCAGACAGAGAGAGTGACAGAAACAGAAAAAGAGACAGAGCGAGAGACACAGATTATGGGGCCTATGCAGAGAGCAGCGCTATTTCGAAATTCGCCATTTTTTGGAGAAAATCGCGCAGAAAGCAGCAGAAAATGGCGAGTTCCGAAAAACGCGCCAATTTTTCTTTTCTATTTGTAAAACTCGCCTCGCGGCTGGCGAGAACCTCAATCTCGCCAGTTTAAAAAATATCCGTATGCAGAGAGGCGCGAACGGCATCTAGCGGCTGTTCGCGCCAATAAAATGGCGCGATTGTCTCCGTTTTGACTCGCCAGAAAAAACTGCCGCTCGCGGCCATTGCAAAAAGAAAAAAAAAGGCGCAAATTTGTTTTAACACATTTCTGAAGCGCGCATCTCGCCAATTTAAACTCGCCACACGCATCCATGTTAAACATAGCAGAATTCGCACTTTTCTGCATATGGAGATTAAAACTCTCCAAAAAAGCTACTTTTTAATAAATTCGCCAATTTTAAAATTCGCTGCTCTCTGCATAGGCCCCAAAGAGAGAGGGAGATACAGAGAAATACACACAGAGAGAGAGAGAGAGAGAGATACACAGAGAGAGAGAGAGAGAGAGAGAGACGCACAGAGGTACACACAGAGAGAGAGATACACAGAGAGAGAGAGAGAGACGCACAGAGGTACACACAGAGAGAGAGATACACAGAGAGAGAGAGAGACGCACAGAGGTACACACAGAGAGAGAGAGATACACAGAGAGAGAGAGACGCACAGAGAGAGAGAGACGCACAGAGGTACACACACACACACAGAGAGAGATACACAGAGAGAGAGAGACGCACAGAGGTACACACACACAGAGAGAGACGCACAGAGGTACACACAGAGAGAGAGAGATACACACACACACAGGTGTAGCCAAACGTACTGTCCCCAGAACAGAAAACTCAGTGGGTAATCTGCTCTTCCGAATGAGATCCCAACTCACAGATTTCCTGCTAGCACGAACAGGGAATGCCGGCCGAGCAGCGGGGGGGGGGGGGGGGGGGGGGGAGGAGAGATGGGAGAGACCACAGGGAAGGAGTAGGAGAGAGAGAGAGAGAGAGGAATGGGAGAGAGAGAGAGAGAGAGAGAGATGAGAGTGTACACAGAAGGGGAGAGACTACATGGAGAGGAGGATCTACCTAAAATTATGTTATTACAGTGTTGTAGTGTTCTGTATGTGAATATTTCTCCCTTTCTGTCCCGAGTGACAGAATGCAGAAAGTCTCCGCTTGGCTTCCCAAGCCCCCGCTGCCTGCCACGGGGGAACTAGACAATAATCACCAGCCCCCGCTGCCTGCCACGGGGGAACTAGACAATAATTATCTGGAAGGTGGGTGGCTGTTGATAACTGTGGCCACTTCCTGGTTGTTTTGGGAGCCTGCCAGATTGTGCATGCGTGTAAAAAAAATACAGGCAGACGTGTTTCAAACAATATAGTCTTTACAATGCTATAAAACGCTCCACTAAGTTGGGGTTAGTGAATTTTGGACTGGCTCTGAGCCAGCGTTCCAGCTATCTGTAACCAGGGATCCAACATCCCTGGGTTTTCTCAGTGCTGTTCTTTTGGAGCTCCATCAACGTCTTTGGTATCTGTGCCTTTTACTTACATAAAGCAGCAGTCCAAGCCGCAGGGTTTTTTTTTCTCTTTAATTTTATTTGTTTTTCCCTTTAATATGCGCATCAATAAAATCCACACAGTGATAAGCAATTAGCGAAGTTGCCGATCGATCTGTTCTCCTGTGATCGATTGGCGAAGATTCGGCTCGGAGGTTCACTAAATGGCTGTCAGTGCAGCAGAAGAGGACCAAAGATGCAAAGTTCTGTGGGGAAGATAATGTGACCAGGCAGTCACTAGATACAATTGGTGCACTGCTAGAGAGAGGGCAGGGCTCAAAAAGGGGTGTGCCAGAGCCTGTTTCAGAAGAGGAAGGGGATGACATGTAGAAACAAAAAAATGCATGTTACATTATAATACATTAAAAATGTCATTCAGAGTTGTGAAAGAAAAAAAATGCTATAAGTATTTTCTCATAGTACAGAACTGATTTATTAAAAAAACCACATATGTAGGATATTGCTTGGTCTGCAGTTTTAAAAAGATCTCTTCTCGCCCCTCTCCGACACTGTTTTCTTTTTAAAATCTGCCACTCCATTCAGGAGACAGAAGCGTTCGAAGTATGCAGTGTCCGGGAGGTTAAAATGGAACCCAGTGTAAAGGTTACCATGGTAACCGCAGGCGCTAGAGATGAAGAAAAATCCTGATTTTTTTAATGCTGAGAAAAACATTTAGGAAGCAGCAGGACATGCTCAGGGGGCACGATACCAGATTGCTAGCTCCTTGGTGCAGGGAACCCAAACTGAGACCTTCCTATGGTGTCACTTTGCCTTGAGATATATAGAGCAGAACAGTAAAGAAGTGCTCCCAGTGGGAAGTGCGATGAAATAAACAAATTAGTAAGTGAATAACAGTAAAAATACATTTTGCAGCTCCAACCTTCATAGTCTCCAGCAGCAGATGGTGATACGGTCAGACCTTGAAGCTTAGGGTTGCTACAAGTGTCCAGAATTGAACCAGACTGTCCTGTATTTGGACACTCTGCCCAGTAATAAATGAGATAATACTGGACGTGTATGTGTATACCGGTATTACCTCTCTGAGCGTGTGTGTGTATACCGGTATTACCTCTCTGAGCGTGTGTGTGAATACCGGTATTACCTCTCTGGACATGTATGTGTATACCGGTATTACCTCTCTGGGTGTGTATGTGTATAGCGGTATTACCTCTCTAGGCGTGTACGTGTATACCGGTATTACCTCTCTGGGCGTGTATGTGTATACCGGTATTACCTCTCTGGGCGTGTTTGTGTATACCGGTATTACCTCTCTGGGGGTGTATGTGTATACCGGTATTACCTCTCTGGGCGTGTATGTGTATACCGGTATTACCTCTCTGGGCGTGTATGTGTATACCGGTATTACCTCTCTGGGCGTGTATGTGTATAGCGGTATTACCTCTCTGGGCGTGTATGTGTATACCGGTATTACCTCTCTGGGCGTGTATGTGTATACCGGTGTAACCCTTGTTCCCCCCCCCCCTAGACTCAACTGATGTATCTAGGGTGCGTGAGGGCCGATTACATGGTGGTGGGTGGTGCATACCTGTTTGGAACAGGAGGGTCTGAGCTTCCCGCGATGTTATTGGGGGAGACAGGACCAGGCTTCTGAGGTATTGGCCTCCATGGTGTCTTAGTGGTGCAGCGCCTCCATCTCCTATAATTCCCAGAGATATGGGAAGAGACCCTTATAAAAGAACCCCCTTGGTCCCAGTGTGAATGCTCCAGAATCACACGGCACAAGTGATGAAAGTAACAGAGTCTTTATTGTACTCACTCTCGGCAGGGCAGTAATAGCAGCACGGTAATACCAGTACACGATATGCCTCCTCCTCCTCTCCACCAGATCGTTCTCCTCAGGATGGGGTATCTTTCTCCCTGCCTCCACCCGCAACCGAGGGCGCTACGGTCGGGCTAGCTCTTCCCTCACCCCCTAAGCAGGGTGAGAGGCATGGATCCACCTATAACTCACTAGGCCCTACTCCTCCGGAACCTAGCTAACTCTCTCTCTCTGTCTGACTGTCCAGTCAGACACTCCTGCACCCACGAACTCCAGAGCTAGACTGACTCACTCTCTCGCTAGAGCATGACTCATCACTCCTCTGTCGCCCGAGCATGAACTAGCACTCAGAGCACACAGGAACCGCACTAAGTTTGGTCAGCCCCGCCCCTCATGACATCAACAAGACCTCCCCTCTGCCCAGGCCGGCAGCAGAGACAGGCTTGTATTAATCAAGCAGGCAGGGCTTTGCAAGGGGGAAAACCCATGATTACTACTGGGGCCTGTCTTTAACAGGGCTTACCACAGTAGTAGGAAGCTTTAGTAGCCCATGCTGTTTACAGGGGGCTACACCGGTATTACCTCTCTGGGCGTGTATGTGTATACCGGTATTACCTCTCTGGGCTTGTATGTGTATACCGGTATTATCTCTCTGTGCGTGTATGTGTATACCGGTATTATCTCTCTGGGCGTGTGTGTGTATACCGGTATTACCTCTCTGGGCGTGTATGTGTATAGCGGTATTACCTCTCTGGGCGTGTATGTGTATACCGGTATTACCTCTCTGGGCGTGTATCTGTATACCGGTATTACCTCTCTGGACGTGTATGCCGGTATTACCTCTCTGGACATAGTCACCTGACCGGCTTGGGGGGCCGTGGGAGCAGGGAGAGAGCAGGGCCGCTGCTAGAGGGCTGGGCAGCTTCCTCCATCCTGATTGGCAGCTGCTGGTACTATTGGCCAACTGTGTGTGCTGGTACTATTGAGCTGGGGAACCAACTGATTCCAGGCTCTTGTCTGATTCAAACATCCCCAAGCCCCTCCCTCTTCTTCAACCAGGTCATCAACTGACACTCCGGGAGGCGAGAGGGTAAGAAGGGGACAGAGAAACAGCTCCCGGCCAGCCTCGCGACCTGCAGGTACCTTGATGTTGGAACTTACTACTATGCTACTGTAGGCCTTGCAACCAAGGCAGCTAAAGAAACCGAAGAAAAGAAACTTCGTACCAGGAGAACCCAGAGGAAAGAAAGAAAAGAAACCTTGATGTGACAGCATTTACACAAGGCCGTGTAAGTGTTTTTGTTATCACACACTCTACTGTCCCCACGTTCATTAGCTCGGGAACTTACAATCCCGAGCTAAACAATTCGTTATCTTTAGTATATCTCAACCTATGCTCCCCCCTTTTCTCTTTTGTCTCCATCTGATCCCCGTGCTCCAGTGTTCTAACTCTGATCTCCGTGCACCAGTGTTCTAACTCTGATCCCCGTGCACCAGTGTTCTAACTCTGATCCCTGTGCACCAGTGTTCTAACTCTGATCACGGGGATCAGAGTTAGAACACTGGAGCACGAGGATCAGAGTTAGAACACTGGTGCATGGGGATCAGTTAGAACAGTAACAATACACGGTGTAACAGTGCTACATACTATATCGAGATGTTTGAAAGCAGCATAGTGAGACTCTGCAATTCACTCAATAACTTGTCCCTGTTGCTTATAGGAATGTTACTTTCCCCTGTTACTTATAGGAATATCACTAGTTCATGTTACTTATAGAAATGTTACCGGATACGCGGCTTCGGCCCACAGACACTTTACCCCAGAGTTTCTGCGCAGTTTCGCCTCAATGTCTTCAGGGTCGAACCAAAGCGTAATGGTGAAATATTTTGCTTTCCAGACTACATGGCCTCTCCGCGTTCTGTGGCTTCTCTCCCCCGATCGCCAAAACCCCCTGAAGAGAAAATAGAGATTACTTTACTACACCTTAAAGGCTTCTTTGTATGTTTTCCCTTTTATCAAATAACCACCGGATTATTAAATATTCAACAGACAGCGCTAATTAAAATGAAGCAGAACAAGCGAACAAGGATTTTTTTTATTTGAGGTATGATGCTTGTATTGCACGGAGGAACCTTTTCGGGCCTGTGCTTGAAGTATGGTGGTGCTGAGTGTCACTTCTTTTTATGGGGTGAAAGATAATGTAAACAAATTTAATAGATTAACATTATTTTCCGCACCCTAACGCAATAGGATCAGGAGGTCCCCTGGTCCCAAGAGGTTACAATCTAAAGGGCAGATCCATAGAACGCTGTCATTTTTGAGATAATAACGCTCGTTACCGAAATTGGGAGCGGGTTACTTTTCTTCGTATAAACGGTGATCCTCAAAGTTAATCAGATGCCAAGGTAACGTCCGTTCACCACAGTAGCCATTAACGGGGATTTTCGTGTCTCGCACTCACAAATGGACATGCGCATTGGCCAAACTTGAACACGCGTTACTAACGCACGCGATAAAGACGCTTTACTCATGTACGTTATCAAAAGCTAATGCAAATCTTGTTATGATATTGAGAAATTAAACATGTTAACACTAAATACATTTTTTATTAAAAAACCCACAATTCCAGCAAGCTCTAACACCAGAACCCACCACATCTTATATATAATTGTGTCAAAAGGAGTGCTACTGATCAACAAAAGCTAAAGATACCCAATGCTACATCCAATCTGACAAAATACATAGTTAAATAATTAAATGTTAGTATTCTCGCTCACTAACACTACTTTTGATATA
>WSYH01014637.1:0-15283 GCA_036426205.1 Ascaphus truei
CTCTCTTCCCATCTCTCTCACTCCTCTCTCTTCCCATCTCTCTCACTACTCTCTCTTCCCCCTCTTTCTCAATCCTCTCTTCCCCTCTCTCCCTCCTCTCTTATCCCCTCTCTCTTACTCCTCTATCTTCCACTCTATCGCCTCTCTCTCACTCCAGAGAATGGATGGATGTGTGTCCTGGGTGTGTCCTGCCTGTGTTCTCTGTGTCCTGTGTGTGCAGGTACTGTGTATGTGTGTGTATGCGTGTGTGCAGGCACTGCGTGTTTGTGTGTGTATATACTGTACATGTAATTGTGAGTTCCTGAGGACGGGAGGGGACAGGGGAGGTTCCTCGCTGAGCCTATGGCAGATGGAGCTGCTGCACTGCTAATGAATACATAGGGGATGAACACCAGAAGCCTGGTCCTGTGTCCCCACTACCACCGGCGGACGCCTCAGCCCTCCTGTCACCAGCAGGTATATGCATCACACACCGTAGTAATGGCCAAATCTCCCACCGGGCGGGAACCACCGTTACACCTGTTACTACCACATCAGGCTGTGTTTCTGTCCAGGGCCCGATGAGTAAATGGAGCCAGCAAAACTAATCTGTCCTGATCCGCAGAGGGGGCCTGCTGGAAGGTGTCCGTGGAGATGCCTGTCCAGGCAGCCTGGTAGAAGGGAAGTTCCCAACAGGCACCTCCGTGGGCACCTTTCATCAGTTAGCTTGGCAGGCCCCCTCCACAGGCCCCCTCAATCCTCCTTGGGGTGCACTCACACCCTCTCTTCCAATGTCCCTGTCCCTCCTCACTCACTCTCCTCTCCCTCCCCCTCTCTCTCACTCCTCTCTTCCCCTCCTATCCCTCCCCCTCTCTCTCACTCCTCTCCCTCCCCCTCTCTCTCTCACTCCTCTCTTCCAATGTCCCTGTCCTCCCTCTCTCTCACCTTTCTCCTCCCTCTCTCTCTCACTCTATCTCCCCTCTCTTTCCCCTCTCTCCCTCCTCTCCCTCCCCCCTCTCTCTCACTCCTCTCACTCCCACTCCCCTGGGATGTATATATGCTGCACATTTAGGACGGGATGTATATATGGCGCACAGTTAGGACGGGATGTATATATGGCGCACAGTTAGGAAGGGATGTATATATGCTGCACATTTAGGATGGGATGTATATATGGCGCATAGTTAGGAAGGGATGTATATACTGCTGCGACACACTTTATTCGAGCAAATACCCAGTATGTACCTGGCAGATACCTGGAATGCGCCGCTCCTCACCTCTGACAAGCCCCGTTGCATTTGCCTTCCCAGCCTGGGTTCATGCCTGGCTGATGGGCGGCTGATCTGTTAAATGATAATGATTAGGATTTAATAGGCTGCAATGCTTCGCGTGTCTACCAGATGGCATAAATTCATGAATTGTAATGCAGTATATATATATATACTGTGCAGTATTGCAGCCAGCGGGAATAAAATGCTTCAATCCCTGTCTGGAAAATAACTCAATGCACTCGGGCAGAAAACAGTCACAAACCTCAATACACCCGGGTATACCCGAATTCGTGGGACTAGCCGAGCTTGAATAAAGTGTGTCGCCAGTGTATGCTGCACATTTAGGATGGGATGTATATATGGCGCACAGTTAGGAAGGGATGTATATATGATGCACATTACAGTAGGAAGGGATGTATATATGGTGCACATGTAGGAAGGAATGTATATATGGCGCACATGTAGGAAGGGATGTATATATGGCGCACATTTAGGACGGGATGTATATATAGTGCACATTTAGGACGGGATGTGTATATATAGTGCACATTTAGGAAGGAATGTATATATGGTGCACATTTAGGAAGGGATGTATATATGGTGCACAGGTAGAAAGGGATGTACTGTATATATAGTGCACATTTAGGCAGGGATGTATATATATATGGTGCACAGGTAGGAAGGGATGAATATATGTTGCACATTTAGGAAGGGATGTATATATGGTGCATAGGTAGTAAGGGATGCATATATGCTGCACAGGTAGGAAGGGATGTAGTATATTTGGTGCACATTTAGGAAGGGATGTATATATGCTGCACATTTTGGAAGGGATGTATATATGGTGCACATTTAGGAAGGGGTGTATATATAGTGCACATTTAGGAAGGGGTGTATATATAGCGCACATTTAGGAAGGGGTGTATATATAGCGCACATTTAGGAAGGGGTGTATATATAGCGCACATTTAGGAAGGGGTTGTTGGTATATATAAGGCACATTTAGGAAGGGTGTATATATAGCGCACATTTAGGAAGGGGTGTATATATAGCGCACATTTAGGAAGGGGTGTATATATAGCGCACATTTAGGAAGGGGTGTATATATAGTGCACATTTAGGAAGGGGTGTATATATAGTGCACATTTAGGAAGGGATGTATATATGCTGCACAGGTAGGAAGGAAGAGCTCACCCCTCCCCCTTTTTAACATGGGAGGTTCTCTCATTTTGCTGTAGAGGGTGACGGGCGTATTATGGTTTGTCCCCCTCATACAGAGGTAAAAGGAAGGCTCACGTGTAGTGTTAGGACCTCACATGTGGTTGTGCTTGACGTTGGAAGCAGGCTTGTATGACGCTTTGGCCAACGGGTTTTAACTAAATGACCAAGAAAATATTATTATTGAAGTATTTACTGTTGCGGCCCCTTTTATCCCTACAATCCCCCGAATTTTTTCGGGATGTTTTAACGTATGTCACGCACTTGCTGCGCTCAGCCGAATTCATGGCTAGGACAGCGCTAAACAATGAAACGCCGCCGGCGCCTAAAACGGCCGGAACATGCCGCATCTTCCCGTCGGTTTGACACAAATCGCGTTGAAACGGCCGCACGAGGCTAAAGGCGGCCGCCACGGTAACTTTATACGGCTCAACCCCGTTATAGCGCTATCCGCTATAACGCGGGTTGAGCATAGACCCCGAATGGAAAAAAAAATGTACATTTTTTTTTAAAATAAATTTTTACTGCACACTGCAAACTGCACACTGCACACTGCACACTGCACACTGCACACTGCACACTCACAGCACCAGCACATACTGCACACACTCCCAGCACACACCGCACCACACCGCACACACAGCCCCCCCCCCTTACCTTTGGTGTCAGCCCACCTTTGGGTGCATCGTGAGCTGCTGGGGGGGGGGGGGCTTCCGCTGCGACGCTGGGCTCAGGAAGAGCCCCCCTCTCCCTGCCTGTATCTCTGTTGCTGTGGGGGGAGGATTGAGGGAGCTGATCCCTGGCCGAGGAACTCATAAAAGCTGGAAATACCAGCAAAAGTCTGGAGTGAGCTCTAATCTCCCCCTCGCAGCTTCTCTGCACAGATCAACTGTTGCAGATGCTGGGGGTAAGTGCTGCTGTGGGGTGTGGGGGGTGCTGCTGTTGTGTGTGCTGTTGGTTTGGGGGGGTGCTGCTGTGTGTGGGGGGGGGGTGGTGAGTTGCTGCTTGCTGGGGGGGGGGGGTGGGGTATGATGTTGTTGCTGCTGGTGTTTGCAGTGGTGGGGTCTGCTGTGTGGTTGCTGCTGCGGTGGCTGTGGGGTGGGGGGGGCGTGGCTGCATGTGGTTGGGGGGGGTGCGAGTTCTGCTGTGTTGTCGTCGTGATGATGGGGGGGGGGGGGGGATTCGGTGTGTTGATGTGCTGTGGGGGGGGGGGAGTCGTGCTGGTGGCAGATGCGTGGGTAATGCTGTTGTGGTGTGGGTGGGGTTTGGGGGTGCTGCTGGGTTTGGGGGGGGTGGTGTGGGTGCGTGGGATTGTGCTTGGCTGTTGGGGGGGGGGTTTTGCTGCGTTGCTGTGTGGGGGTGGCCTTCCGCTGCGACCTTGTCAGCATGGGCCCCAATAAAAAAAAATGTACATTTTTTTTAAATACATTTAACTATCACACTGCACACTACACAGACAAAATCACTCACAGCACCAAGCACAACTGCACACAATCACAGCACACTGCACCACACTGCAGCACAGCACACACAGCACCCCACACCGCACAACAGCCCCCCTTACCTTTGGTGTTCAGCCCACTTGGGTGCACGTGGGGCTGTGTGGGGGTGGGGGGGCTTCCGCCTGTGACGCTGGGCTAAAGAGCCCCCTCTCGCTGCCTGTATCTTTGCTGCTGTGGGGAGGATTGAGGGATGTTATCCGGCCGGCAGGAACTCAGAAACAGCTGACATCCAGCAAAGGCGTGAGCTCATCCTCCCCCTCGCAGCTTCTCTGCCAGACAAACTGCTGCAGATGCGTGTAGTGTCTGCTGGTGGGGGTGGGGAGAGTCCGGGGGCCTGCCATGTGACGCTGGGCTCTGGGAGAGTTATCGCAGCTCTCCCCCTCTTGGCAGCGCGGAGTGTCAGTCCCTGATCACGGCGGCCATTTTTTTAATTAGTGCAACCCCAGTACTAACGCGGTCTGATCGGGTGGCCCCCGAGACCGCGTTATAACGGGTTCAGCTGTACTTAAACGTGCTCGACAAAACCCGGTCGCCCACCCGTCCAGGTGCGAGTGGATATTGGCTCGTGGCCAGTTATAATTTCCCCGCTTTGCCAAAACAAAAATCCCCTGCTCAAAAAAAAATAAAAAATCCCTCTGCTTATTCGGCGTGATGCGGGATGGAGTGCCATGACCTTTGTTTTTGGCGCTGTGCAGTAAGAGCACCCCTTTCTTCTCTGCACGGGTAAGTGTAAAAGTGTCTGTGTGTTGCTGCTCGCACGCGTTGTCCCCTGCGTCCTGCCCCTGGGTCCCCGTGGCACAAGACTGCCGGCCGGGCAGAAGGTGGTAGCGGGGTATTCCTTCCCCCGTCCCGCTGAGATTGGCATGGGGGGGGGAGATGGGCGAGGGGGGAGCGGGGCAGTGGTGGTGCAGGGGTGTTTCTTCCCCGGTTCCCGGTGTTCCCATGGCTGCTCACGCAGCTCGGGAGATTGGCGGGGAGGAGGGGACCATGGCAGTGGTGGTGGGGGTGTTCCCCCCCCTGGTCCCCAGCACCCTTGGCTGCCCGCACGGGGGGTGAGATGGGGCGGGAGATTGGCGGGGGGGGGGAACGGGGTGGTGGTGTGGGATGCGGCTGGTCCTGGTGGGGGCTGCCTGCTTTGGTTGCCGGCCTTTCCTCTCTTCCTCCCCCCCCCTCCCATGGGGTTTCTATAGAGATAGAAAGTGTGTTATGGGGAGGAAGAGTGTGTGTAGGGAGAGAGAGAGAGTGTGTTGTGTATGGGAGAGTGGGTGTTGTATGGGAGAATGAGAAAGAGAGTGATGTGTTGTGGTGTATTTGCGTTTGTGTCAGGACCCAGAGTACCACCCCCCCCCCATCAGTCACCCCCCACCCCAATCACCCAATCAGTAAACCCCCCACCCTATCACCCAGTCAGTCCAACCCTCCCCACCCATAACCCAGTCAGTCACCCCCCCCACCCATCGTCACCCCACCATTCACTCAGCACGTCACACCCCACCCAAATCACCCAGTCAGTCACCCGCACCACCCCAATCCCCAGTTCATCCATCCCCCACCCAATCCCCCAGCTCAGTCACCCCCCCCACCCAATCACCCAGTTCACCGAATCACCATCATACCCCCCAACCTCCCCCATCACCCACGTCAGTCCCCCCGCACCACCGCATCTACGACCCCCACCAACACCCCATGCGTCATCACCACCCCCACCCAATCACCCATCAGTGCCCCCCCCACCAATACCAGTCAGTACCCCCCCACCCGAAGAATCTACATTGTAAAGGAGCAAGTTTGAAAGATCATCAGTACGGGAGACAAGAAACACGAGAGACAAACTAAAAACGGAGACGAAACCAGTTAGAACGACAACGGGAGGATGACAAAGGAAGGAAACCCCCCACCCCCCACGCGTCACCCCCCAAGCTCGTCCTCCCCCCCCCAGTGTAGTCAGTGTGGCACCCGCTTCTCCCACCTCCACTGGCTCCCCCTCGTCTGATACTAGTCACTCCTCTCTTCTCTCCCTCGCCCTCTCTGTCTCTCCCTCTCTGTCTCTCCCCTCTCCAATCTGTTCGTCCTCCTCCTCACCCTCTGTCCCCGCTTCTGTCTCTCACCCTCCTCTGCGCCCTCGCTCTCGCCACAGCTTTCTGTCTCTCACTCACACCTGTCGTCACTCTGTCTCCTCTCTTCTAACTCGTTCTCTCTTTGTCTCCACTCTCTCACCTCTCCACTAACTCGGTCTGTCTCTCACACTCACTCTGTCTCCACTCTCTGGATTGGAATATTATTTACCCTATACAGTATATCTTAACTGCCCTATACCTACAAACCGAAATAACCTATACTGCTTTCTTCCAAATCTGCGACAAGCTCACATGGGAACATCGGAATCCGCCGCACTAACCCAGAGACAGTGTTGGGGAACACCTTCCCCTCCTAATTAAAACTTTTCGGATGAGGGTACCTCACCTGGACAGTGAGGGACTGACAGATCAGGTAAGATCCCAGGGGTGATTGCTGCTTTACGACATTGTGAATGGGGGCATCAGACATGGTTTATGGGTCGCTCATGAAACCTAGTCATTCATATGCTTGCTTTTTTTTCCAGATCCGACATTTATATACACACACCTATGTAACAATGACTAATTGTAGTATAATTTAATGCAATAAATAAACTTAGTCAAAAACGAATGTTGTTACTAGGAATTTATTCAAATTTTTTTTGCGGGCTGGGGTGTGGATAGGGGTGGGACTGGGGGGGGATAGGGGTGGGAATCGGGGGCGGGTGGGGACTAGGGGGGGCTGGGGGGTGGGGGTACTAGGGGCGGGGGGGCGAGTGAATTTTTTGGTTTGGCGAGTAGATTTTTGGGTTATTTGTCAACCACTGTATGTGTGTGTAAATATTCTTCTTTATATGTCTTCATCTGTATTTGTATATGCCAGCTGTCTGTTACACTATTACAGTATAAATATATATATATATATATATATTATATATATATACTATAATATATAGTTTTTGTAACGGCAGATGCTAGTCCCATATGAATAAATATAATCAAAGGCTCCTTACCAGGCAGACCAAAGAGTCCAGAGAATCCGAGGTACACACAGCAAGGAAGAGACAGCACACTTGGTAACAAAAAAGAATTGTATTGAATAGCAGGCACATACACCGACGTTTCGGTCCTAGGAACAGGACCTTTATCAAGGGAGTGCTCAACACAAATTACCATCACCACCTATATATACCCATAACTAACTACCTAACTAAAACCAAAACTGCACACACCTGTGTGACTGCAGCCATATCCGACGGGGGATCCGATGACGTCATCACCACGCGTCTATCACACGTGCTGTCAGCAGTAAGTAGCATCATAAGTAACTAGGGAAACTGAGGGAACACCCCCTCAGCCAAGAGTCAGCCTCCACTGCGCATGTGTGGCGCTCAAGTCCCGGCTGCCTCGCAATGAAAGGCACCAAGAAGGAGAGGGGAGGGAGGGCTACCCGAAGTACTCCGTCAGAGCTGCTAGACAGCGCATGGATATAGAGGCAACAGCCAGAATTGCATATGAACAGTAAAAATGCATTGAAAAACACCAAAGTGCAAACACCACGGCTGGGCAAAGGGACAAAAGGGAAAGAGGGAAAGGGGGAAGGACAAGGAGGGGAGGGGAAGGGAGGGGGGAAAAAGGGGGGAAGGGAGGGGAAGGAGGTGGGAAGCAGGGATAGGAAGACATGGTAGAAAATAAAGTAAAAAAGATGAATAAAGGGCAAAACCATGCAAGCCCATAATGAGGACAATGCCAAAAGGCAGAATATCAAAAATCAGAAAAACAGAAAAACCAACACAATGATCACATATGGGGGACACTAGAAAAATGAAATTCTTAAATAAAACATCCAAGTCTGAAGTCCTCGTTGAGGCCAAAAGGTGACATAGTTTTAAGATCGTGTATCATTTTCGCCTCCAGTTGCAGCAGAAGTCTACTTCGATCACCACCTCGAGACGAGGTGTCAGCTTGTAAGATGGGCATACACCTTAGAGTCGACAGACTGTGTTTTTCCTGTTTGAAATGTCTAGCCACAGGAAGAAGTTTGTAGTCCTCCCCTGTGTTCGAGTCCAACAGTGCTTTCCTAATCGTAGACCTATGAACAGCCATGCGTTCTTTCAACATACGGCTAGTTTTGTCTATGTAATAAAGCCCACACGGACATCTGATAAAATACACGATGAATCTCGTCTCACAATTCATGGGGGTTTTGATGTGTATAGGTTTTCCAGTATGTGGATGGGCATAGGTTTGGCCAATCTGTAAAAAGCCACAATTAATACATCCATAAAATTTATATCCACCAGGCTTCTTATGTAGCCATGTTGTTGTGGGTGCATATTTGTTCGATGGATCAGCCTCCACGAGAAAGTCCCTCAGGTTTCTACCCCGACGATAGCACATCCTAGGTGGTACCTGACAGATACTGCCTATTTTAGGGTCATTGCTCAAGATGTTCCAGTTCTTATTAATGCTACGTTTAATAACATTCGATGCGGTAGTAAAGGTACTACTGATGTTGATGCGGCTGGTCTTTTTTTCCGGCAATACGTGGTGAGAGGAGAGAATTCCTGTCCACGCCCCAAGCTTTAATGAGGGCCATATCAATTTCTGATCTAAGATATCCCCTATCAAGAAACCTGTTGGCCATTTGACATAAAGCCCCCTCTACCAATTCTGGATCGCTAGTGACGCGCTTAACCCTCAGCATCTGGGAATAGGGAAGACCACATTTAAGAGACTCGGGGTGATGGCTCGTGGCACAGAGCAGAGTATTTTTATCTGAATGTTTCTGAAAAATTTCTGTTGCAGGTAATCCACCATTTTTATATACCACGGTATCAAGAAATGGAATTTTGTCCATACTGTAATTCGCCGTGAATCGTATTGTAGATGGAATCATGTTGAGGTACGAAATGAATTGTACTAGTTCATCCTCATTGCCTCCCCATATCAAGAAGATATCATCAATGTAGCGGGTGTAATGGACAATGTGATCAGCAAAAGGTGCATCATTTAAAAGGTGTAATTGTTCATAACTGTCCATGAAAAGGTTAGCATAAGCAGGTGCCATATTGGAACCCATGGCTGTTCCTGTAAGTTGGAGGTAAAAGTCGCGTTCAAACCTAAAAAAGTTTTTGTGAAGAATAACTTCAATCAGCAGTAAGATAAATTCAGTAGGTGTACCGTCATGTTCCAAATGATTGGAAAGATGTTCTTGGATTGCCTCCAGTCCCTCACCATGTGGAATATTGGTGTAAAGACTGGAGAAATCCAACGTCACCAATAACATATTAGTGATGTCAAAGGTAATAGTGCCCAGTTTATTGATAAAGGCCATCGTATCCTTGACAAATGATGTCATTTTCATGACCATAGGTTGTAGCAAAAAGTCAACAAATTGGGAGAGTGGGTGACAAAGGGAACCTCTTGCAGCAATAATTGGTCTGCCTGGCGGATTTGTAATGGATTTATGCACTTTAGGTAGCACATAAATCACTGGGACCAAGGGGTGGTCCTGGGATAGAAATGAGCCAGTTTCCTCAGAGATCCACAGGTTGTTTACACCAAGTCTGATGATGGAATCTATTTCTTTCTTATAGACCGGAGTGGGATTGGGGACTGGGACTAGGGGTGGGGCTGGGGGCTGGGACAAGGGGTGGGGGGGGGGGGGGGGGGAAGGACTGGGGGCGGGGCGGCGAGTAAATTTTTTGGTTTGGCGAGTAGATTTTTGGGTGATTTGTCACCCACTAGTATGTGTGTGTGTATATATATAATATATATATAGATATATATATATATTATATATAATAAATAGACCATACGATACCAGTTGCACACGACATCAAGGGACAGCACGCAGGTATGTGAATCATAAATTATTCTATATTTGATAGAAGACCCAAAAACACGTTTCGGTCCCCCAGTGGGACCTTTCTCAAGGTGATAAAATGAAGCAATGAGGATGGGGTTTACCGTAGTATGGTAAACCCCAACCCAATTGCTTCATTTTTGCATAGCCGGTATAACCAACCCCACACTGATGAGACTCATCAAGGTCGAAACTTGTGGGTGGGTTTACTGGCTATGGAACAACATGCGCGCTTCGGCCGTAAAGTGCGCCCGTGCGTAGTGACGTAATTGGCGTCCCTGGCGCGTTTCGTCAAAACAATGTAACTTTGCGTAAGTGCGCATGTTCTTCCATTGAGGCCAGCTCGTATGCTAATGGAAAGCAGCTATATGGAAACATCTTTTTGCGGCAACTTATGAAGGATGAACTGTTCCTGGTAACCGGTTGTTAACTCTTTGGACTGTCTACATGATCCAGGACGGTGCTTGCCTCGTGGTGGTGATTATTATCATCACAAATTGCGTGTTTTTATACTTACCTTGTGAGTGTTTTTAATCCCTCTCCTTTTCCCTATTTGTAATTAAATGTACAATATTACGCTATGGGGCGTGCGCTCTCTGTTTTCTTTTTGTTTCTATAGAACCCCCATTGGAAGTGGTTTTTCCATCTGAGAGCCCTGGACCCATCCTTGGACCCCTGGACTTTGTACTTTTGGTTTTGATCTATCCATCAGGACTCTATTTAGGGTTTGGACTTTCTTTTCACATGTATTTTTGGATCTAATATATTGATTTCTCATGTATTATTATTTGTATTACATGTAATTTGAGTTTATTCCTGTTTGTTTTACACTGTTTACAATATGATATTATTTTATGATACACTATCCTATATATAGGATGTAAGTATAAGTTTTCTTTTTTGGGACTAACCATTATCACATATTTGAGCATATATACATTGATTTCAATTATTCACTAGTTCACTGGTGGCGCTACTTATTTCTCTTTTTTAGATAAAAATACTATAGAATATATATATATATAGATTATATATATATATTATTATTCTATATCACGGGCTCGCAAATCCGTCGCCAGGGTGGCCGGATTTGCCCCCGTGGCGACCCCGCCTAATGGCCGCACGCGGTTCTGTGATTAAATTTTTTTTTTATTATTATTTTTTTTTTTTTTTACCAATGGGAGGTGGTAGCAGGGATGCTCGTCCCTGGTGCTCGTCTCCGGGAGGCGGTAGTGGAAGTGCTCCTCTTCATCCCCGCGCTCCCGCTGCCCGCCGGGTGGGAGGTGGTAGCGCATCCCCGTCGCTCGTCCCCGCGAGGCGGTACAGTAGTAGAGGTGCTCCTCCGTCCCCGGTGCTCCCGCTGCCCGCCGGGTGGGAGGTGGTAGCGGGGATGCTCCTCCCCGTCGCTCGTCTCCACGCTCCCGCTGCCCACCGGGTGGGAGGTGGTAGCGGGGATGCTCCTCCGCGTCGCTCATCCCCGTGCTCCCGCTGCCCGCCGGGTGGGAGGTGGTAGCGGGGATGCTCCTCCCCATCGCTCGTCCCCGCGAGGTGGTACAGTAGTAGAGGTGCTCCTCCATCCCCGGCGCTCCCGCAGCCTGCCGGGCGGGAAGTGGTAGCGGGGGTGCTCTTCCCCGTTCCGGTGCTCGTCCCCGCGAGGCAGGGGTGCTCCTCCCTGTCTCCGGCGCTCCTCTCCGTCCCCGGCGCTCCTGCTGCCCGTCGGACGGGAGGTGGTAGCGGGGGTGTTCCGTCCCCCCCCCCCTCTGACTCCTGCTGCCCGCGCGAGGCGGGGAATTGGCACAAGGGCAGTTGTGCTGCTTGTCGCGACCTTTCCTCTCTTCCTCACCCCCCCGTGTTTGTGTGTTTATGGGAGAGTGTGTGTGTGTGTATGGGAGAGAGTGTGTGTGTGTGTATGGGAGAGTGTGTGTGTGTATGGGAGAGAGTGTGTGTATGGGAGTGTGTGTATGGGAGTGTGTGTGTGTGTGTGTGTGTGTGTATGGGAGTGTGTGTGTGTATCGGAGTGTGTGTGTGTGTATGGGAGTATGGGAGTGTGTGTGGGAGTGTTTGTGTGTATGGGAGTGTGTGTGTATGGGAGTATGGGAGTGTGTGTGTATGGGAGTGTGTGTGTGTGTGTGTGTGTGTGTGTGTGTGTGTATGGGAGTGTGTGTGTGTTTATGGGAGTATGGGAGAGTGTGTGTGTATGGGAGAGTGTGTGTGTTTGTGTGTGTGTGTGTGTATGGGAGAGTGTGTGTGTATGGGAGTGTGTGTGTGAGTGTGTGTGTATGAGAGAGAGTCACCCCCCCATCTAGTCAGTCAGTCACCCAGTCCGTCACCCCCTCCCCACCCAATCCCCCAGTCGGTCAGCCCCCAGTCACCCCCCCCAATCAGTCCGTCGCCTCCTCTGTCTCTCTCTCCCCTCTCCCTGTCTCTCTCTCTGTCCCTCTCCCTGTCTCTATGTCTCTCTCCCTCTCTCCGTCTCTCTCCCCTCTCTCTGTCTCTCTCCCCTCTCTCTGTCTCTCTCCCCTCTCTCGGTCTCTCCCTGTCTCTCTCCCTCCCCTCTCTCGGTCTCTCCCTGTCTCTCTCACTCCCCTCTCTCGGTCTCTCCCTGTCTCTCTCCCCTCTCTCTGTCTCTCTTCCCTTTCTCGGTCTCTCTCCCCTCTCTCTGTCTCTCTCCCCTCTCTGTCCCTGTTTCTCTCCCCCCTCTCTCGGTCCCTCTCCCTCTCTCTCTCTCCCCTCTTTCTGTCCCTCTCCCCTCTCTCTGTCCCTCTCCCCTCTCTCTGTCCCTCTCCCCTCTCTCTGTCCCTCTCCTCTCTCTCTGTCCCTCTCCCCTCTCTCTGTCCCTCTCCCCTCTCTCTGTCCCTCTCCCCTCTCTCTGTCCCTCTCCCCTCTCTCTGTCCCTCTCCCCTCTCTCTGTCTCTCTCCCCTCTCTCTGTCTCTCTCCCCTCACTCGGTCCCTCTCCCCTCTCTCGGTCCCTCTCCCCTCTCTCTGTCTCTCTCCCCTCTCTCTGTCTCTCTCCCCTCTCTCTGTCCCTCTCCCTGTCCCTGTCCCCTCTCTCTGTCTCTCTTTCCCCTCTCTCTGTCTCTCTCTCCCCTCTCTCTGTCTCTCTCTCTCCTCTCTCTGTCTCTCTCTCCCCCTCTGTCTCTCTCTCCCCCCTCTATCTCTCTCTCCCCCCTCTGTCTCTCTCTCCCCCGTCTCTCTCTCCCCCTCTGTCTCTCTCTCCCCCCTCTGTCTCTCTCTCCCCTCTCTGTCTGTGTCTCTCTCTCTGTCTGTGTGTCTCTCTCTCTCCTTTCTGTCTGTGTGTGTCTCTCTCTACTTTCTGTCTCTGTGTGTGTCTCTCTCTTTTCTGTCTGTGTGTGTGTGTCTCTCTCTCCTCTCTGTCTGTGTGTGTCTCTCCCTCTCCTCTCTGTCTGTGTGTCTCTCTCTCATCTCTGTCTGTGTCTCTCTCTCCTCTCTGTCTCCCACACTCTGGATCTGGATATCTAAGTTTACCCTATATATCTTAATTGAAATATACCTACACTCTCAAGCTTCACGCGGGAATCCCCCTAACCCAGAAGACAGGTAAGGAACACCTCCCCTCCAACATATAACATTGCGGGAATGATGGACCTGGACATTGAGGGACTGCGGATCAGGTAAGATCCCAGGCGGGATTGCTGCTTTAGATATTGTGAAGCGGGGGCATCCAGACACTGGTTAATGGGTGCAGGAAACTAGTCACACACACGCACGTAACAAGGGCTAATTGTAATTTTGGGGGTGGGACTAGGGGCGTGGCTAGGTGGCGAGTAGATTTTTCGGTTCGGCGAGTGGATTTTTGGATGATTTGTCAAGCACTGTATATATATATATATATATTATATATATATATATATATGATATACACAGTGGTCGACAAATCACCCAAAAATCTACTCGCCACCAAGCCCGGCCCCGCCTCCAGCACCGCTTAAAAAAAAAAATGCATAAATTCCTATTAAGAACTAAGAACAACTTTCGTTTTTGACATAAGTTTATTTATTGTATTATAATGAAGGTGATGGGGAGACAGGGTGGGGGAGACGGGGTGAGGGTGACTGGGTGGGTACAATACATTTTAATAAGACCCCCGCCACCCCAGTACATTTTAAAAAGACCCCCGCCGCCCCAGTACATTTTAAAAAGACCCCCGCCGCCCCAGTACATTTTAAAAAGACCCCCGCCGTCCCAGTACATTTTAAAAAGACCCCCGCCGCCCCAGTACATAATAAACCCCCACCCCCCATACATATTAAACAAAAAACAGCTTTACCCAAGACACGTGGGGGGGGGGGGGGCTTTATGCATTTTTTTTTTTTAAAGCGGTCTGAGGCGGGCCGGGCTTGTGGCGAGTAGAATTTTTGGTGATTTGTCGACCACGTGTGTATAAGTATATTATAATATATATATATATATAGAATAAGAATTATATACATTGCTTACAAATCACCAAAAATCCACTCGCCGAACCGAAAAATCTACTCGCCACCTAGCACGCCCCCTATTCCCCACCCCAGAAAAAAAAAAAAAAAACAAAAAAAAAAAAAAAAAAAAAAAAAAAAAAAAAAAAAAAAAAAAAAAAAAAAAAAACAAAAAAAAATAAACAAAAAAAAAAACAAAAAAACAACCAAAAAAACAAAAAAAAAAAAAAAAAAATACCGCACACCAACACCTCCAACTCCGGAACACAACACCCACCCCACCCCACCACCACCAACTCAACCGACGTCCCCCCACCCCACTTACAATTAGCCCTTGTAACTTGCGTGTGTGTGACTAGTTTCCTGCACCCATTACCAGTGTCTGGATGCCCCCGCTTCACAATATCTAAAGCAGCAATCCCGCCTGGATCTTACCTGATCCGCGTCCCTCAATGTCCGGTCCATCATTCCCGCAATGTTATATGTTGGAGGGGAGGTGTTCCTTACCTGTCTTCTGGGTTAGGGGATTCCCGCGTGAAGCTTGAGAGTGTAGTATATTTCAATTAAGTATATAGGGTAAACTTAGATATCCAGATCCAAGTGTGGGAGACGAGAGAGAGAGAGAGACACAGACAGAGATGAGAGAGAGACACCCAGACAGAGAGGAGGGAAGACACACACAGAACAGAGAGGAGAGAGAGACACACACACACAGCAGAAAAGAGAGAGACCACACACAGAGACAGAAAAGAGAGAGACACACCATACAGAAGTAGAAGAGAGAGGAGACACACATACATATATATATCACCATAAGCATATCTTTTCTCTTCCTCCCCTCTTTTTTCTCTCTCTCCATCTTTTCTCTATCTCTCCTATTTACGTCTACTCCCGCTCTTTTTCTCTTCGACTCGCTGCTCTTTTTTCTCTCTGCTCCCTCTTTTCTCCTCC
>WSYH01014638.1:0-15281 GCA_036426205.1 Ascaphus truei
TTCATGATAATATTTAGTGATGAACAGTATGTTCCTATTTTTGTGCAGAACAATAGATGCTGAATCCATAGAGAATGAATACACAAATGCAAAGAGAAGGCAACAGAAGAAGATGGGAAGATAAATAAATAAATAAATAAACATATATATATATATGTATATATATATAATATTACCTGAAGGTAAAGAAGAGGCAGGACTCAAATCTGGTGGTTCAAAATCCGTGTATTGATAAAGAATGGCACACAAATCCAAACGTTTCGGTCCCGCAGAGAGACCTTCCTCAGTGGAGTGCAGAAGTACAATGACAGTGAAGAGAACATAAACCCACAATCCCAGGTGCACCCAATCCAACACTCAATTAAAAATCCTGCGAATTCTACACAGCAGGGGCTCCCAGTGCGATCGAGGAGCCATTTTGAACTTCAGTCGGCCATCTTGCCCCCTATCTTGCGCATGCGCTGTGAGAAAGTCTCTCTGAAAATTGTTCATAGCGCATGCTCCATTGCTAAGCAACAGTCGGGTAATGCAATCGCCATGCTGCGCTAGACACATCTAGCGATGCAAAAAATGAATAAATAAAGAGGGGGGCAAGGGGTGGTGAAGTGAATGGGGAAGTGAGTAGATGCTCCAATGTTGTGGGCAGTTGATGACTCGGGTAGTAAAATAGCGACAGATGTTAATCATGAGTGTATCCCTATATAAGATACAGACTAACCTATAGTAAGGAAAAAACATCTGGGTGACAATACAGATTGCCTACAATGGCATGATGCTGAAATATAATCAATCACTATAATGAATAGTAAGGCAGTGTATATACATCAGGACATAAGCATATGTAATATATGTTAATAGTCCAGTCAATCAATGTTACAGAAAACATCCGAGCTTACAGTCCTCATTGAGCTCTTTAGGCGACATAGTATCCAACATGAAAGTCATTTTAGCCTCCAATTGAAGGCGCAGCTTATTCCTGTCCCTTCCTCGTGTGGGGGCATGTGCCTGCATAATTGGCATACAGCAGAAAGTTGCCAAGCTGTGCTTGCAGCTCTTGAAATGCCTGGCCACAGGTTGGTGTTTGAAATCTTCGCTGTTGCTGGTGTCGAACAAGGCTTTTCTTATAGTGGATCTATGGAGACACATCCGTTCTTTGAACATGCTGGAAGTCTTACCTACGCAGGGACAGCGTATAAAATAAACAATGAACTTGGATTCGCAGTTGCGATCATCCCTAATTTTTATAGGGTTGCCGTTGTGAAGGTGGGCGAATGTTGTGTCCAATAATAGATGTTGACAATTTATGCAGGAGTGACATTTATGCACGCTGTTCCTGCGTAGGTATGGGTGTGTATGTTAAACTATAATCATTTTTAATTACAATAAGCTTGTGGCCCTTCTACTCCTAAATATTTTCTGATCAGGCCTCTTTGAAATAACTTGTTGAAGAGCCCTGCTTTAGTGAAATACTTGATTAGTGGCGCCATTTTCATTCTTCCATTCGTAGGACTCAACCTTTAATATATCACATATATTGTCGCAGACGTGCTAATTATTAGTAAGCACTGAATTTTGATCATGACGTAAACATGGATTTCAGTTTCATTTATACAAACCAAGTCTATTAAAACAACAGCAGAGCAAATACATTGTGTCTGCAATTTGATGCAAAACGATTAAGCTTTTTGGTGCAAACTCCCTCTTGCATGTGTTTTGGTTATACTTCCCATCCTATAAGTGAACGGTATCACTTTACTTAATTACTGTATCTTTAAACTTGCATGAGAAAGAGTTGCAGACACTACAATTACTTAAAAATGCAAAAATACCTGATAAAGCTATGTAGGTTTATAAAAAAAGGAGGTAGGAAGTGCCTAGTGATAAATACACTGCCCTTTAAATGTTTTGGGTCCGGGGACCAGCTCTGTGTGACCTTAAGCAAGTCACATCTTCTACCTGTGCCACAGGCAACAACAATTAGAATGGAATCTGTTCACAGTAGGGACTTTGGGGAGATACCAAACTGGTGCTTTAGCCATATACTGTAATAACACTGTGTAAAGTTCTCTTCGGACACGTGTGAAACTTGTCATTCGAATTTATTACACTTAACGCTGATCTCTGCAGCAGACACGCTAATGCCTTTTCAGAGATGTCGAATGTAAATGACACAGTGAGCAAGGAAGACCATTTCCAAGCATATACTTAAATTGCTATAGGCCTCCCCCCGACTGCTCCAAAACCCACTATCCTGTACACTCGCAGACAAAACACCTTCATACACAAAATTGAACATGAGATTGCAGCAGAGACATATATTTACTAAGCAGTGCTATTCCTCAATACACCTTCCGGCACCAGAAGATTCCTTTTGGCCCATTTCATGTCAATTGTAAACCCCTTTAAAAAGCAGTCGCTGCGCGTTTTTTTGGCGAGGAGTGGTATATTGTATGACATTACCGGATCCAGTGGGTCCCTCGAACACGATCTATAGTTACCACCACAGTTTCTGAGACATAGGCGTTTTTTTCCGTATGGCTGCCGGTGGCCAACCCAAAAGCTCCAATGTCATCAGCAGATAACTTTGCGACTTTTTATTAGTGACCCCGCAACCATATTGGCTGTTTTTTTTGGGTCTCGTACTAGCAACACATGAACAAATATCTCATGAGAGGGCGGCTGTCGGGACCACGGATCAGTGCTGGGGAAACCCCATGGCATAGGTACATTAAAAGAAATACAACAAAGTTGTGTTTGCTTCACAAACATCAACCTGTGCTTTACAGTTCTAGTATTGACATTCCCAGCCCTGTTATTATAATAAAGCATAATTACCAGACGAAAACGCGATTTTTTTTTATATAGGTTACGTATACTTTTCTAATACTTTTTATAAGGACTTTGTGGCAAAATTTAGACATGGTGGGGGTAAATCCAAAGTGGATTGAACATGTAAAATAGTTACAAGAGTCAAACTGTGGCAGCCAACTACACTGAGAGTTGTGACAGACGCTGTGCTAGTGAGGCAACTTCTTTGGTGTAAACAAATGAAGTCAGCTTTGCCATTTGTCTCTTCCTACTGTCACCTGCTCAAGTCAGTCAGTTTAGTAACAGCTACCCTGTTACTGTGGAGCTACGAGCAGCGAGAGACCAAATCTTTCTCCCTGCTCTGCCAGGTAAGATTTTATAGCATTTCATTGACGGCAACCAGTCTTAAAAATCTCTGTGTATTTACCCCTCAGTAGTGTGACTTACCACGGGCCAGATTTACTGCTAAACATGCCACTGATCTGCATGAAATCCAGCCTTACAAGAAACTGCATGCTGCATGTATTCTTTTTAATTAAGCATATACCTCAACCTTTGTGTCAATAATGAGCCTGAATTTGTACATTGCAGATGCACCCCATCAGTTTATCAGTACAGTTAAGTTCCTATGGGGCATAGAGACTGAAATGACACACTTCTATTACTGAATGACTACATTGGACATTTGCAGTGTAGAAGTAACTGAAAATTACTGTTCGAAATGTAATGCAAAATCAGCAATACACATAATTCACCTCATAAACTAAGATACCTTTAGTTGACGGAGTATCCTGGCAGATAAACACTTTTCTAGAGTCTGATAATGTCAGTTTATGTTGTAATGCTACTGACCGTAGTGCAGGGGGTAAAGGAGCTAATGCATCAAGGCAATTGTGGAGCCAAGTAGTATCATGGCCATTGTGTATTGAAACACTCTACTCCAGTTTTGCCCTATGATTGTGAGTTGAGAAATGTCAATAGGAGGAGTTAGAAGAAAGAGTTAGGTGCAGTCACTGGATTTATGTAACTGCTGCAGGTGATCAGCGATCTTCCCCCGCTGGGGAGACTTACAGTGTATAGCACAGGACACATCCTCCTAAAACAAGAAGGAGCCGGCACTCCAGGGGTCTTCATACGAAAACAAGAGTTTTAATCCACACAGATCAACGTTTCGGTCAAACACACTGACCTTTGTCAAGACCTTTGCCTTTTTTTTTTTGTATGAAGTCCTCTGGAGTGCCGGCTCCTTCTTGTCCTAGGAGGATGTGTCCAATAGGAGGAGTTAGGCCGGGTGTGATACATGATAAGATACATATTGTATATAGTGACATTTATCACATTCCGTATCGCAATGAGCTATTTTACCAGCATAAAAAAATTCCGCCAGGTTCAATGTGGCTAACCGTAATATAGTATTTTCTTTAAGTTAAATACTGTAATATACTGAAGCGGAGAGCGGCATTTAGTACCTGCATTTCTTAGAATCACTGTATTACGCACATTGTGTAATTTTCCCAACTGTTTGTGTCAGAGAGGGATTATGGGGGTGTTTGTAGAATGAGTTAGGGAAGAATTTGCCAATGTGGATAATTCAATTAGCTGTACCAGTATCTGCAATGTGATCCATCATATTTTTCACTACATACTGGGTCTACAATGTTCAGGCGAGAAAGTCTAACGCACAATAAATGTCATGTTAGCCATAATGGAGAGTACTCGCGATTCCCAAAATGTTGTTTGCTGCAGGAGCATGTAGGTCCTGGGGACAACTGGACCAAACTCGAGAAGGACAGAAAACCGCGGTCACGTGGCCTGTGGTATAATTGATATTTATTTTATACGATCAAAGCTTCTGTCCCACGTTGATCATGTAAAGTAAATACACAACTGTAGCACAGTGCACGTGTGTGCCGTCTTCCGTTCTTCAAAAACAATAGGTGTCATGAATTTGCACTGCGTACTGCTAGCAAAACAGTAGGTTCACAGCGATCACGTGATTTTTCCGTCACGGAGTGTGGCAGGGGTCACCCCCCGTCTGTCCGCCATCATTCCAGGTGTTATCGCGCAGGATGCGATCTCCCCTACGAGCAAAAGCATTTTATTTTCATGTAGCTACTACGTCATGAACCCGTGACGTAGTAGCTACGTCTTGGTGCACTCAAGGAGTTAGGTAACTAGTTACTGAACAGTTTTAGAGAATCACAGAAACTTTTTAGTCGTGATGAAAAAATACATTGTCTAAACAAGTGGTACTGCTCTTTTCAAGAGACCGTAAACATGCACCAGGCCTTTAATGTGAAGTGTTAAAGATACATGTTGATGTAAACACTGCTTTGAACTACACAGCTTAAGTGCTCACAGAACAACTGTTTAGAAAATAATTTCAGCCCGGCCCGTGTTAGGGTTTCAGCAGGCAAACCATTCGCTTGTTATGTATCTGTCAATTGGTGATTGATTTATATATAATGTTGTTTTTGCTTTGGTACTGTAGTTAGGAGACGTTGATAAATAAGTACTAAAGTATTCCTGCTCACAAGGATTTCATTTCCCTGGTGTGTTGACAATGTGCTACTGCTCTGCATTAGATATTAATTTTACTTTATAATATTTTCCTTGATTGCTGCAGATTAGACTGCTGGTTGAATCTGATGCAAAAGATTCATACACAGCACATTGTAAGAAAATCTACATGTCTGCATTTCAGAATATTAACAACACTCCTCAAACCCAGCATATTAATTGACCAACCATCATTTCCAATTCTATGTCACTCAATCGCATAACTAAGCTCTATTCTCCTTTTCATCCTGCAAAATTTCAATGAATAAAATACATTTTAAATAGTAAGGAAGCATAATACACTGTAACAGATGTAATACGTCTCCGGTGAATGACAGACTCGTTTTCGCTAATGGGTATATTTTTAAATGAATACTTAAGATTTAACATTTACAAAACAGGAATACATGAATTACATTGTATTTTCCCATACCACTCTACAAAATCCATTTAGATTATATGCACCCACTTGGGAACAGTCCTGGTTTAGCCTGTGCATGTATTTAAGGAATGCGGGCACGTTTTATTTGGAAGTCTTGTGCTGTGCTTAATTTGCTATTCCAGTCATTCTGAATGAAGGAAACCCCTTCTTACAGCATTGTCACCTCCGGAATGTCTCCTCTTCATGATCGCTCTTCTGTTGCGTGTCCAATATATATATATATATATATATATATATATATATATATATATATATATATATATATATATATATTGCATATTGCCTTTAATCCCCTTTTTTTTATCTTGCTTATATACTTCATTGTGAAAATATCTATTTTTTGTCCTCTCTGCAAATTATTGATACTGGTAAAATTGTATTATTCCATTAGGGGTGAAAACAAATAGGAATATTAGACTTTTTAACCTTTTCTTACTACGGCTCAAAATAGTAAACTGACATTGAAAGCAGTGAGTTGTGTTTTTTTCTTTTGCCCAGTTTTATAGCAGTTATACTGCAGACTTTGATCCATAAACCGCATGTGTCACAATAAAACATACTGTACATCATAGGTCATGATACATTTTAATGGCCCAACATGACATGTAATAATGTGGAAGGAGCTTTCAAAAACCCACAGGTCCCGGCCTATTCACTCCCTGGGAAGCAGAAGGGAAAATATATATTTTGGGCACTTCTGCTGCTCGTTCTCTATACAACTACAGGCATACCCCGCATTAACGTACACAATGGGACCGGAGCATGTATGTAAAGCGAAAATGTACTTAAAGTGAAGCACTGCCTTTTCTCCACTTATGGATGCATGTACTGTACTGCTATCATTATATACGTGCATAACTGATGTAAATAACGCATTTGTAACAGGCTCTATAGTCTCCCCGCTTGTGCACAGCTTCGGTACAGGTAGGGAGCCGGTATTGCTGTTCAGATCGTGCTGACAGGCGCATGCGCGAGCTGCCGTTTGCCTATTGGGCGATATGTCCTTACTCGTGAGTGTACTTAAGGTGAGTGTCCTTAAACCGGGGTATGCCTGTATATGATTCTATAGTCAGAAGGGGAACGCCTATTCACATCAATAAGGGTATTGCGCTCAGCCTCTAAATTCTGTTTCCCTCATATCGTAGCCCATTTTATATCGCAGGCCCCTTGTCATCTGAGTTAGTGCCTACTAACTGGGTACTACTGAAAGTGGCATCAGGTCTTTTATTATTATTTATTGTTTTATTAGATACAGCAGTTGCTTAACTTTAAGGCAATGTGATCATCTAAGCTGCCAATCGATCCGTTCTCCCTAGGGCCCCCAATATGGCTGCCTATTTCAAAAGAAGAGTGCTGCGGCTTCCTAAATAGTTGCTATGGAAACCCAAGGAAGCTTAAGACATTAAAACTCATCTAAGAAGGGCATAAAGATTGGGCCTTTTAAAAAATATATCTACACAGCTGATGATTATTTTTCTTTTAAATGAGTAGCAGGTACTTTACAGGCATACCCCGGTTCAAGGACACTCACTTTAAGTACACTCGCGAGTAAGGACATATTTTCAATAGCCTCATACCCTGTGTCCATACGCTCGCTTTGCAAGTACCGACACTTATTCTGCCCTACAGACCGCCGTATTAGTGACGCGCTGATTCCCCTCGCCCAATAGGCAAACGGCAGCTCGCGCATGCGCCTGTAAGCACGTCCTGAACAGCAATATCAGCTCCCAACCTGTACCGAAGCATCGATAAGTGGGAAAAAGGTAGTGCTTCACTTTAAGTACATTTTCACTTTACATAAATGCTCTGGACCCATTGCTTACGTTAATGCGGGGTTTGCCTGTAATTGCTGCTTTAATAGGAGTTTGTACACATGTTGACTGGATGTTGCACCATATTTGTCCAGAACATGAACTGTAGCTTCAAATTCCCATCACTACGTCCCATCAGCTGTATAATCAAGATGGAAAGACGGATATGCTATTTAATGTTGCCTTTTCTTTCTTGTGTCTTTATTGCTTCACGATTTTGGTACCATTGTAAGTGATGCTTTCCTTTTCCTTTCCATTCATTTTTCATCAAGCTTTCCTCACTTACATCTCTTTACCATGGGTAACTACTCTTCTTCACTTGACGAGGGTAAGGCATTTTTCACCTCTTCTCTGTTCCGACCTTGTCTTTTTCCATAGCTTTAGAATGCATGTCTGGAATGTCAGCCTACTGTAGCATCTCCTTCTCAATGCTAATAAAACTGGTTTTGTCGTTGGGTAGCTTACGTAGAGTACTGCACTACACAGCTATGATGAGATTCAGGCTGACATCAAACCTGCTCAGTAACTCACGGGGAATGTGTTAGCTGGGAAGTGGCATTTGGCGCATATATCATATCCATCAATACTTGCTTCTCTCAGTTTTTCTTTTCATTTTTCACACCTAGGAAATCTCCCAGAAAATAAGAGCTCTAGTCCAGAAGATATCCAACTATTGTTGACCCTGACATTTTCAAACAAACAATTATTTGTAGGCAGAATTATTACCGGCGAGCCAATGAAGTAAAATGTTTTACAAGGCTTAAAATGCACCTCCTTCATTGCTTTACTGTCATTGATATTGTCACTGGCCATATTTTTCAGGACACAATATTGTGGGGTCTACAGTATGTAAGAATGCAAAAGTGCAGCAATTATGCGGGCAAACAGTTTGCACCAGATCTATCAATGAACAATATCCCTGTGCTTTCAATATGATTTTGTTCTTTGGTACATCTGCCCCAGAGTTAAAACACTTTTGCCTTGATACATATGGAGTAACATACAGTGTTTACAAGGACTACAGGGGGTAGATTCCATTTCAGGTAAGTTTTTACAGCATTTAGGAGGGGTTGCTGGTTGAACTGCTTTTAGAAGCAGAGCTTTATGGTAACCGCACATTAACAGCTTTGGAGCATCATTAAAATAGTTATCCCTAATAATATTAGTACTAATAATAATAATAATAATTGTTTGTTCCTGTATAGCGCTGCTTGTTTTACGTAGCGCTTTACAGAGTCATTTTGCAGGCAAAGTCCCTGCCCCATAGATCTTACACTCTATGTTTTTTGGTGCCTGAGGCACAGGGAGATAAAGCGACTTGCCCAAGGTCACAAGGAGGCGTCACTGGAATTGAGCCAGGTTCCAGAGTGCCAGAGTCAGTGTCTTTACTCACTGAGCCGCTCCTTCTCTCTATATTCACATAGAAACAAGATATCATGGATGCAGTCGAATACTACAGATTATGCACTAAAAACCTTACTGTCTAATTTTGTCGAGGTTTTGTATGAGCTATTGGGAGGTAAAATGAGATTTCCAACTAAAAATGTGGCTTACACTGGGACTCCTATTGGGATTATCAATTTGAAAGTCCATATGTATGTATGTATGTATGTATGTCTTTATTTATATATCACCAAAAGTGTACTCGGCGCTTCACAAAGAATACAATACAGGGAATTAAAATAATACAATAAGTGCAGCAAAATCAGACAATAGGAAAATAAATCCTTGCCCCGAAGAGCTTACAATCTAAGAGGTTTGATGGGGAACCTACAGAGACAGCAGGTGAGGGAATAAGTGCTGTAGATGGCAGTGCTTGGCCACAATGGGTGGTAGAGTGTCTGAGTGTGGGTGAATAGCCATGAGTGCAGGCTATTGGGATGCTTTGTGGGGTGAGTTTTAAGGTTAGTCAGTATTAAAATGAGAAGGTAAACACAATTTACAGGGGCTGAGATGGCAGGGGGGCATGGGTGAAATCAGGTGTGTATGTCTGGGTTCAGCATTAGGGGAGATCCCCAGCAGCAGGAAGGAGTAGATACAGGGTGTGAATAGAGGATTTGTGTGGGTGCTTTTTATTGAGGGGTAAAGAAGTTGATGGAAGAAAGGTGTATAAATAATGGTGCAGTGGGGATTGGGAAAGTTGGAGAGAACAGAGACATTCACAAAGGAGTGAGTAAACAGTAAACAGAAAAAGCAATAGGGAGGGCATAGTGAGATGCATGAGGAGAGACTTCCCAGGTACTGGTGGATAAAAAGAGTACAAAGAATCACAGCGTATCGAAAGTAAAGTTCTCACAGTTGCAAAGTTGTTGTGCAGAGTCCCGATCTTCCTCCAATCTCTGTATGTTTTAGTCACAGAATTACTTACAGTGAAATTGTAAACTTTCATCATCTATACCACTCTTCTAGACTTACGACATCCCCCAATGATCATCTCAGAAACTCAAAATTAGATAACACAAAAGCAGATAATTTTATTTTAATTACAGGTCATTCCAGCAATAACTACTAGTCCAGAGACACCTCCCACAACACCAGAAGAAAATTAGCATGTGCTGTTTGTAACAAGCAGAATGTATTAACACCATATAATGTGTAATTAATCGACTTAATTGAATTCAGTATTTGTTTTCCTTGTCTTAATAATATGCTAGGATTTTAACATTGGTACATACAGTATTATAATATGTGCATCAATTAACTCTTCCTTTGCCTGTACCTTATAGTCATTTTATCAATAATTGATTCTAGCTGGTCGAAATCGATAAAGGTACTTTATGAAGTGCATTTAAAGCAGCAATCTCCTACTCCCTCAAATAAGTTAAACAAACCTGATTCTGAGCACAGCTCCCCAATGTTTCTTGCAGGAAACACAAAACTCTGTGGCTATTTCCCTGGGATACAACAAGGCCCCTGACCATCAATAATATGAATGATGCACGTCATAGCAGCAATTTTAGTTGTTGGATCTCCAGGATTGATCTTGCTGGTAGCCATATTATAATCCAAAAAAATGTTCAGTGCTCAGAAACAGGTGACAGACATGTAGATATTAAGACCTAATTGTGCCTTGTGCCTAATTGTGCCTAATTGTATCCTTATTGTAGAATATGTAACCAGGTTTGTAAACCAATAACGCTTGTCTGGAAAATCCCACAGTCCACAGTATTGGAGATTAACACATCCTAGTGTCCAGAAATATCAGCGTGTCAAATAAATGCGTCATACCTTGCTTCAGTCATCTGGGAAATTGAATAATGCTGCATGATGTTCACAGAAGGACCCACATACATGTGCAGCTTCCAGATTAAATTCCCATGGGTCCTACGGTACTCCGCGTGTAATCCGCTTGAAGAGTAGAGCTGAATGCAAGTAGGAGAAAAGGCAGAGCACTGCCCATATGTTAGCTTTGGAAAAAAGTTGAGAGATGCATTCCCATAGGTATAAAAAAAATTATGTTTAATGGGTCATAATATAAAACAGAGGCAAGTAGCTACTTGTTTTATATTATGATCCATTAAACATAATTTGTTATACCTATGGGAACGCATCTCTCAACTTTTTTCCAAAGATAACATACTGTATGGGGAGTGCTCTGCCTTTTCTCCTATTTGCATTGGTAGCCATATTATCCTACTAGTCATAAAGGGGGGAAAAAGTGGCAAACATCAGGAAAACGGGATCTCTCGGGGGAATTGTTCTCTGTTAAAAACCCTGGTTCACAATATGTAAAAATAAAAAAATCTAATTTCAATTAACTAACAGCATGGATTGCAGCTTTAACCTAATTTTAGAGCCCAAGGGGTAGATTTACTAAATTATAGTCTGGAACATGTCGTAAGAGGCAGTATGGCAAACGCTGTGATGTAGTCTGGAAGTAGCTCTACCGCTGTATTATGTGGAACTCAAACGGTGTCTTATGCAATGCGTATGCATTTAAATAGCAGGAAGGCCTAACGTGTCTGTAAGACACCTTCCTGAAAGAACATTCCAGGCACCCCTGCTTGAAGTAGGCACACTGGAAGAACTAGATTGACGTAAAACTGCATTAACTTCATAGAATAATGCAAACCAATGGAAATGTATGCCTAATCATTGATATACGAGTCTGTGATGATTTGGATGATATTTGAATTTGAAATTTAAATCAATTTGAAAAATGATTGTACTCACTATTGTATTGTAGTTTACTTGTAATGTACATACAATATTAAATATATTTATTACCAAATGTATTTCAGTTAGCATCAACACATATTATATAAATCACAGACTTCTATATAAATTGCGTATTTCTATCTGTTTACATGTATTCCATGGTGTTCATGCAGCTTTACATCAATGTGGGTCTTCTAGTGCAGGGGTGCGCACATTTTTTACCTTGGCCCCCTGCTTGCGCTCCCCTTAACTGGTCTGAAGCGTAATTTACCGCGGCTTTGCCAAGGTGACGCAGCGTCGTGATGTCACGGCACGTGACCCCATGGCGTCATTTGACGATGCATCGCCGAAGCCGACTGAATCACGGTAAGTGAAGTTGCAGAGGCCTTGCTCGGACCACCGGCATTTAATTTAAATGCCTTGGGGAAGAGCGCGAGACCTCTGTAATTGCTGCGTCCCCCCCCAAAAAATTATTGTGCACCGCTGTTCTAGTGCTCCTACTTCAGACCACATCTACCAGCAGCCGCTAGATGCCTTTCAGATGCTTAGTAAATGTGCTGTAGTTGTAGCTGGAAGGCTTCTTTTGGTGACACAAGACATGTTGCGGTCGGGACAGCTGGTTAGTAGATCTCCCATAAATACCCAGTGTGAGGAACTTGAAACATGGCAATGATAATAATCTTGTGTCTTTTCTACAAAGGACTGCCACAAGGCGTACAGGTAAATAAATAAACACTTGTTTCCTGAAAACCATATACATACAGTTAAACTCGCACAGTCTTTACTCAGCGGACAAATAAGGCAAGCTTTTACTCAGCTTTTACTCATGCCATGGCACTTTGGGTGTGAAATTGGTCCATATTTTTAATCATTGGTTTACTGTTATTTTTATACACTAATCATACAGTATACCTTATTGATATTTTTGGGTGAAATAAATATTTTGCTGTTCTTAAGAAAGCTGCTTGATGCTTTCATTTACTGCAACTCTAACAAAGTCATAGAATTGTGTATGCAAGGTTAAGGTAGGATACAAGAGTCTGGCTGGAGTTGAGCATGTACTGTACATACATGGGATAATAGGGTAACCCAATGAGAATACAAATATTGTATGGTGGATTCGTAGAGAATGAAGTACAGGAGTGAAAGGGTTTATGGTATGATTGTTTGTAGGAAACATGTAATTATGTAATTTGGATATATATACACACTTGTTTTTTACCAACTGTGAGAACTGGCTTTTGACACCCAGGCTTGTTTTGTTGCAAGAAACCAATGAGCTTCTACTAATGAGAAACAATCAGCACGAATCGCCCCATTGAGATATATTATGTTTGCTATGTACAGTATCTCCAATCAAAGAAATACATCTGCTTTGCAAGAAAAATGATTGTGTGCATACAGTATCTCTCAGTATGAGAAGGAAAGGAGATGGCAATAGTTATTTTATATAAACACCAAGACATATGGGGCCTATTGCCAGTGCAAAACGGCATGAAGGTTGATGTGTTAAAAATCTTGCGTTTTGGATGTACTGTATTAATTAAGAATTATTCATGCATAAAAATCACAGTCTCATTTGCAAACATTTTCACCTGAGTTGTGGCAATACCACCCGGGAAGCAATATTATTTTATACAGCAAACAATTTTATATAGAGGCAAATGTTGATCATTTTATGTTCTCTAGCCCAGAGATCTTATTAAATGCAGTTATCTTTTAAGACTGACAGCAATATACTTATTCTGTTCCCAATTGTCCCCAGAGAGGACCAAAATGTCGGGTGACCTTTTGTGTTATGGGACAATAAGCAACTAATATCACAATGTCGGCGGTTTTGCGGGTTTCCGGCCATTTGATTGGTTCAAGAGCGTCACATGAGGCGACAGCCCTTGAAAAATCCAATTTTGCCGGCTACCAGTGTTCGCGATGGCGACGTCGCTCCGTCGCATTGTCGCCGTCATGCGCACGATAAGCGCACGCGGCGGCAATGCATTTGTTTTCGGGCGACGTCGCCATCGCCGGCACTAAAAGCGCGGCCTTAGGTTAACGGTGAGTAAAACATATTGTGGCCTATTCTATAACCCTCGATGAGTTTGCTGCTACCTCGCAAGGTTTGGCATGTTCTCGCTGAACGGTTTGTCAGTAGAGGTCTCACGGTATTCAGAAAGAATCTGAACCCAACTCAAACCGTGCGGCAGGAAAATGCATATACCGCTCAGCGAAGCAGAAAAACTCATCTCAGCCTCACTCAAAGTTCTCCCCTGGCTTCTCTCGATCTGGCTGCGAGCGCCGCCTCTCCCTGAGCATATCTCGCCAGCGATCGCAGTGTTTTAATAACAATTTTAATACTAGTGTACATTAGCAGGGGGTCTCTGGAGCAGAACCACATTGATTTCAGGTCTGCGAACCCCCGGCTTCCCGAGAGACAGGCCCAGATATGGGGTGCCGGTATCTCCTATGCATTTAAATGTCCCGGTCACGTGACGCATTTAAACATTGCATGGGGATACCGGCACCCCATAACGGGGCCTGTATCTTGGGAAGCAGGGTGTCCCCGGACCTGAAATCAACGTGGCTCTGCTCCGGAAATCCCCTGCTTACGTACACTAGTATTAAAATTTTTAATAAAACAGCTTCATTACCTTAGCGGCTAGCCGCTTAGGCAATGAAAGGGGTTCAACTTCAATAGCTTGTTTATTGGGGGTGGATGAAGGGGGTAGTAGCCCCAGGGTGGGTGGTTAGGCCTGCCAAGAAGGTTGCGGGAGGAGTTACCCCCTTCACTACCTTAGTGGTATTAACCATATACCAGTTAACCCCTTCATTACCTTAGCGGTTAGTCGCTAAGGTAATGAAGCTGACTTTTTTCACTGCATTTCTATTGCATCGGATCGATGCCGGGGGTCTCCGATACTGATATTAATGTGTATAAGCTCCGGAGACCCCTGGCATCAATCCGATGCAGGAAAGGTGCTTTTTTTCCCCTCTTTAAGTCCCCTCTCTTGCAACCCTTCTCACCAGCTTCTTTGATCAAATCTTCCCAATTCAAGTGCCTCCATAAGATATTCGAGGTTACTAGAATTGCCCGATTTGATCAAAATTGTTTTTGGGCTTATTGCCGGCTATCGCACGGCGTGTTTGCTAGGAGCCAGAAATCGAGACTAAATGCTCACAGCACGATTTAACCAATTTATCAAGGCTTTCTGAATGGGTACCGTGTAAGAACAGCTCAAAAGCATCGATAAGTTGGTTATCGAGGCTTATAGAATAAGCCCCATTGTCTTAGTTTACTTGTGTTAGGTACTTGTTGAGTAACCATATAAGTGATTAGAAATATAACGCCTTCTGACCTGTCTCCAGTCCTACTCTCTGAGAATATATGATACTTAGGTGTACCAGTCAGTCAATCAGTACCAGTACCACTTATCGGTTGGAACATATGATGCAATAAAAAATAAATAATAATAAAAAAATATATATATATTATAGGTCATAGATACTTA
>WSYH01014639.1:0-15279 GCA_036426205.1 Ascaphus truei
CCGCGGTTAGCCAGAACAAGAGCAATAACAGACCTGTCAATGGGACCGTCATATGGCATGGCCTCGCCAGTCGCCTCCAATGTCGCTTCCCCCGCCGCCTCAAGCACTCGTTTTGATGTTCGCAACGAGTGAGTCACGGGCTCAGTCAGCGGCCACTATAACGCAGCCTAAGGAAATTAAAATTTCAGTGCGTACTGATGCTTAAATCATGGAGGCCAATGTATCAGAGTAATTGGAGAAATCCAGCATGAAGATGCTAAGTTTGGTAGAGGGATGCTACTGAATCTGAACACATAACCTTAACTTGTACATCTAAAGCGAATGAAAACAAAAGTGAATAGTAAGCTTAACGCGACACCAAGACAATATGCCATTTTTTTTTGTTAATATATGCATATAAAAAATATAACAAGATATTGAGCAATAAAAACAAAACTTAGAGGGAAACTGTCATAATATCAACTTCGGAAATGGACAAAATCACATCTTATCATAAAGAAGGGGGGTGATGAAGGTGTTTTAAATAATAACCTCCAACTGCCGCTGCAACCCTACTAGGCTCCAACTGCAAGACACGGGGGAAGTCCTGATCCACCGTGCCTACCCTACGCTTCTGCAACCTAAACCATCCTAACTGCCGATAGCCACATGCCCCTCATGCCCAAACAAGCCAGTAAAAAGGGCACACCACGCAACCCCCATGAATCCCGCATCTCGGACCAGGAGCAGTACCACCGCAACAAGCTGGCCCCTGGCCAAAGACCAGTGTCTTGCCAAATATTCTGTACAGGGACACTCTGCCTTTTTAAAGTAATATAAATGATGAGACCAACCAAGGGGATATGGTGGTAAAAGTCGAAAGGCTTTATTAGTTAAATTCAAACTCTTTAATAATCAATTATATTGATGATATAGGAATCTTACTGACAACTCTGGCTCCCAGCAAGAGATACATCTTAAACACAGAACCTTAATTTAACTGCACCATGAAGCCATTGAACCCCCAACACAAATTGGCCTCGAGCCCCCAAAAGAGAACCCTCTTGATAACCTCCTGCAACACCCAACATTAAAAAGTGCTAAACCCATGTCTTGATAATAATTAAATCCTTTCTATAAAGGCCCTTACCTACCATTCACCAAGTTATGTGATGCATAGAAAAACGATCCAAATTTAACCTTCAGAGGGGAATGGCCTATAGTTAGTTTCTTCTACATCTCTCGATAGATTTTTAACTTCTTTCAAAAAAAAAAAATTAAGCCAAATTATAAAGGTTTTTTTTTGGGTTACCATTCGGACAAATGCCAAAGAATTTCAAAAGATCAAAGTATGTGCTATTTTTAAATTTTTGATTGCATTAAATCCCCAAAGTTCCGCATTATTTCCCCAAGTCATTCCCACCCGCATGAATAATTAAGCAGCCCGATCAATACATGAAACCTGTGCTTCTGGCTATTACTCGTGGAAACAGAAAAGCTGTATCACCCTTCTTACATTTTCTACGACCTACCATACTGCGTCCTGATACCGGAATCTCCGATGAATTGATTGAAAGCCCATAAAGACGAATTAAGGTTTTTTTAACCGCCACTGCGAAAAGGAATGTCCCAAAATCCAATGCACTTTCTTATTCAGACCTTAAAGAAATTACGGTAATAAATATGACCAATGAACTCCTCTGGGGTACCAAATATTCTAGAGTCCAAAATGTGAGGCCAGTTGTCCGGACGAAATTACACTTGGCCAAAGATGGGTCATGCAACAGGACCAATATCGACCAAACCACCCGACAAGATCTACAACAGATGCCTGACTGCAAAAAGAAAAGACATCAAGGTGTGGTGCAATGCCCAGTCAAAAGTCCAGACCTCAAACACGATGATAATGCGGTGTGGCTGGACCTAAGAAAAAAAGAGATGTGCATAAACAAATGCCCACAAACTCAATTGAACTGAAGCGACGTTGTTTAAAGAAGAGTGGGCCACCAATTGCCTCCACAATGATGTGAGAGGACTGAAAAAGTCATACAGAAACAATTACGTCAAGTTATTGCGGCTAAAGGTGGTTCTACAAGCTAGTGAATCATAAGGTAACTGAGTTTTTCACACATGGCTTCTCCTTTGGCTTCTTTATTTTTGTTAAATAACATCATGCCATGGTGTAATTATGTCATGTGTTGTTGTTCTATAAGGTTGTGTTTATACCTCATTTTAAGACCTGATAAGGTAACAGATGATAGTAGTTTATGTCCTGATATGGAAAACCATAGAATTCAAAGAGGGTATAATTATGAAACGCTGAGAAACGATGAAGAAACGCTGCGGTGTACGAAAATTCGATGTTGGTATAGACTTCTAAGAACTTAGTGAGCGATGATTCTATCACATCCGTACAGTACCCCTCTGAAGAAGCTATACGGTGAGATCTTGGTGTTGGAAGCCCGTCACCGATAACGGGCTTCCGATCGAAGGAGAAAGTGAGTGACGTCATCCGCGGTGGGACGGATAGCGGCAGATACAGTACAGCCCGGAATCTATCGCAGCATGGAATGATCTTTGTAGTACTAGCCTGCTATAGAGAAGGATCTGTAGAGGAGGGTTATGCTTACCTGGGACGGACCCAACATTTACCCAGTCGCGCCATGGGGACTGAGCCACAGGACGATCGGGCTGGAAAGGCCCTTGTGACCAGATGTGGGAACCCTTCATGCGGAGACCCATGACTATACCAGATGACATCTAAGTAGAGGCGAGTCGGCTGGATGGTTGGTAGGCTTGGGTGTAATTTGTCCCTGAAAGCTTCATTCATTCATCCTTGAGTACGCAGTTACTTACCCTTTATGGTGCTAAAATATATATTTGAATACGAACGTATGGGTGATGTTGTGCGCTGTTTTTGTGTGTTTTCAGCAGGGTAGTGGTAGACAAATGAAGGCAATGAGATCAGAGGCAGGCAGCAGGTTTGCCAGTGGTTCAGAGGACAGGCAAGCAGGAAAAGTGAAAACATAGGTACGAGTCGAACAGGGGATCTGGTAATGGAGGGAGGGAAAGGAGGAAAGCAAATAAGGTGTGTGGGCAGGCAAGCTGGATTACTAAAGTAAACCCTCACTCATCAGAAACCAGGATACAGGAAGGAAGAGGTTTAGGTTTATAAAAAGCCTGACTGACGATTAGAGTCAGGGTTAAAGTGACAAAGGCGCTTACAACGCTGGATCCTTTCCATAGGATGCTGGTATGTGTAATATACAATTGAAACAGGATAGGACAGGATGATCAGGATTTTTTTGATTATTCTGATTGATGTTGTAGAATGTCCTAAAGGGCGGTTATAGCTAAATTTTTCCTATATGGGCATTTGAAAAGTATCCCTGCTGGAAAGTTTAGAGGGATCCGGCCATAGAGAGGGCTGGTATTAAATAGAAACAGGAAATGTATTGGGTGTTACACTATGAAACAACTCCATCCGGCCGCCATCATCAGGAGTCGGGAACTAAACATTCCTGATGGGGACATGGCTCCTAGAGAGTTTGGGGGGGTGTGCCGGTGTCACCATATACATTGTGATCTGGGGAGGTGACCATATTATGTTACTGTCTGTCATGCGGGTTGCCACTGATCAATGTGGCTATTAATGAATTATGTGAACAATTGAATAAAGGGTATATTACTTGTTTTAAGTCGGATCTTGGTTTTGGTAAGACATTTATGAGTCAGCTCTGATATAGGGAATTTCTTTGTTAAAACACTCTATTTCTTCCATATCTTGATACGCCTTATATAATAATAATGATGCTGGTGGTGACTAAAAATCGGTGTTGTGTTTTTACTTTATTCATTTATGTTCTGTTTGGTTTTAAGCTTCCGGTGTGTATGTTGTTATTACCTTGTTGGGACCATGCTATGGGGAGTGGTGTGGTAGGGAAGTTATCCACTTTAGTGTTTTATCCTGCCACAGTGAGGTTTAAATACGGTTCCCTGTTTCTATGGTGGCATACACTCACCAACTCCCTATTCTATTTGCTGCCATACACTGTCAGCACTCTTTGAAAAAGTCCATAGCTGGACGAAAACGCGGTTGAGTGGTTTGGTGATGTTTGCTGCTAGCGATATCAATAAAGTTTTTTTAGACATTTCCATGCGTTGGCTGATTGAAGTTGCGTTGAACCAAGGACCCTCCTTACCCCTTTTTCCTGTGTCACCTTCCGGACCAAGGAGCACGCTGACGCCCAGCTACCACCAGAGGAGGAAGCCGCTGCAGAATTCCTTGCCACCAACAGGGACGGCTTTTTAGTGAGTACGGATATCGCTACTCCTCACTACCAACACGGTTTATTTCAGGGAGATTATTGAGGGCGGTTGTGCGCGGGCTGTGATTTAGAGGGGCAGCCCTTAGGGAGGGTGTCCACCCGTTGTAGACCTCTATCCGGTTTAACTAAGTGCTCCAACTTCGACGCTGCTGATACTCTACCGAGAGGACTATTGTATCAATATGGCATTGCTGGGTCTTATCTGTTCAGAAGTATCAGTATTTTGTCAATTCGTGCGTGTGAAGGTTAACCGGATGTTAGCGTATAGCCAGTCACGCGTAGATAATTATGGGCGTTATCAAAATAGGTTATCAGATTTAATAGTACCCCAGACAGACCAATTGTCCTGGAGGGGTAAAAAATGGCTTAAACCCAGATCAAACCCCTCATTGGGATGGATCCTGTACTCACAATAAGTTTGTGAAAATGAATAATAAATGAATACTCACCAGATGCCCCGTGGTCCAAATCCTGTATGGGTGGTGGCAGTCCAACTAGTAGTTGAATAAGAAGAAATCTTCATTAACAAGAGGAAAAAAAACTAGTCGCAGCAACCCGAATGGGTCCCAACGGAGTATAAAAATCTTCTTTTAAGCCGATCTTACAAACTGGAGGTGATACAAACCCTACTAACACGGTGAACGTTTCGGTGTAAAAAACACTTTATCAGGTAGCAACTTGGTTAAGTCGTATTTTAACACGAAACGTTTACGTAGGGAGTTAATGTTTCACCCTCCATTTTTTAAGATGGCTTAATAATACAAGATTTTATACATTCATTTGAGCCCATTCTGATGCGCTTGCGCGCAGTTTTTCTCTGTTCCTAGTCGATAGAGAACAGGTTGACCCAGCAATTAGGTCAATCTAGCATAGCTCGGGAGGAATCTCTGCAGAACCAAGGCAGATACACACGATACAGGGGCAACCAGGGTTTGAAAGCCCCCAACAAAAAAGGGACATCCCTTGAATACTGTGTGCTTGTACCTCCAAGGCTATACTTCAACACTGACTTACACTCTACATTCTCAGTACTAATGCGCAAGTTACTGCTCAACTCATTCAAGTCTCTTTCTGCCTCTTGATTCTGTATTTCTCCACCTCCCTTATTACTTTCTCTCACATACCTGTCCTCTCATGCTGCACAACCCATCTTTGTGAATTCTAACCATGCTGTAACTGGGACTTACAGTATTCCCTGGTGTAAGCAAAACTGCCTCTAAATCACAGGGGATTATGTTTAATTGGCAGACAGACAATTTAACCAGACTCCACCTGTAATTAGGACCTTTGAGTGACAGGTTTAAAACTCCTAAGTACTCCACAACAGACTAGAGAGATGCTTTCGCTCACACCACATACACAGTTGTGAGTGAGGAGGGTCTTGAAATACAGGAGAACTGTATATTGAACAGCGAGACACCAAGTGACCATCCTCTTTTCCTGCCACTGATGACCGAGGTGACCTACAGAGTGCTGTGACCCTCAAGGCACCCCCCCACAGCCGTGACTCCACTGACCTGAGGGCCACCTGCTATTAAGTTACCGTGCGTGAGACTTTGGGGGGGAAGGTGGTAGCTGAAAAGGGGTCTTAAGCCTCCACCTCTTGTAAGTAGAGGGACTGGGGGAAGGTAAGTTAGCCCTTACAAAGTGTATAGGTGGTTTGTGTTGTTTTTTTGATAATATTGATGTTTGTGCGCTGTTTAGAAAAGGGACAGGCTAATAAAGCCAATGTTTAATTTACCTAGCACGGTTATCCATTGTGCATACCTCTGTGCAACTATATGTCTTTACACCATGCCCAATCAGAGTCTCCCTTACCATACTACAAATTAGTAACTTTAAACCATAACGGAACGACTTTTTTCCATTGTAGATCGCCAAAATATCACTTTCTCCACTATCTTACTTTTATTTTTCAACAACTGCATAAGCCGTTGTCCATCGAGACCAATTCTATGACATGAGCACACAGTAACTTGTAAGGTGTTTACAGCTAACGATAGGTATGGAAAAAAGAGGGAAGTAAGAGTGATGAAAATAGGATTGCTCTATTCTGAAAAGAACAAGGTGTAGGAAAACAAGAATAAAGTCCAAATATCGCACAACACACACACATACAGTGTTAAACATCTAAATAGCCAGATTTTGGCACAATATGGTTGTACCCAGGGATTTCTCAGGCTTCAACATAAGACGGCATTAAAGTCTAAAACATGCAGACTTTCAGGAGCTACAGTACCTAAGCCACATTATTCCAGGTCACATCCCATAGATCCAGCCGTCGTCCGCAGCTATAACAGTCCATAGATATTACCACCTCCTTGGCTCATCATTTGGCAGACACTTTCCAATCACCCGAGACCCTCCACAAGGCACTTGGTGGACACGGAGCTCAGCCAATCAGAGCACGGCTAGGGGTAGAGTATAGACTGACGATTTGAACGCCAATTATCCCCCTGGCGAGCGGCGCAGCGCGCAGCACGAGACACGACGGTCTGGCCTGTTTGTCGATCATGATGTCAGAGCAAGTGGGAAATACGGATTTTCGCCCATCAGAGAAAGAGCGCCAACGGCGGCTGCCAGTATGAGATATCCGATTGGAGTTTGATTGATGGTGGTTAATGGCACCGATTGTGGTGCGTCAAGTAGCTAAAGGCGTCCGCTGTTTGGCTTTTGATCCATGTGCAAATTCCCGAGCGGCACCCCTTTTTTAAAACCAGATAACTGCCTGCGACCACATGACTTTGTTCCTGACCTTCCTAAGCCCGGAAAAGAGACCAGAAATGAAGGCTGCACTACACGGTGTCCCCTCTTAGCCTAGAAAGAAGGTCCACCAGGGGCTGATGGCTCTCATTTTGGTTGTGAATAGTGTGCCTTGACCTGGGCCTCACCATAGTCCATACCGTGTAGGTAGTTACAGCCAGTGCATGTGTACAATGCACTACATACACGGGGCTCATGACTCTGCACAAAAACAAGTACTAAGATACATTTTCATATATTTGAAATACAAGTGGGAACCATCACATCGTAGTACCAGGAACTCCAACAAGTGCCCAAACATAAACCTGACTAGAACGGATAGCACGACTGTGCTTGACCTTTATTTTAGTCAGCCCTGCTACCCGTTTTTGTCACACCCGCATACTCCAGAGACCTGATATTGAAGACAAACCCTTGCTGAAAAACACCCATCCACCGGCTATTCCTTGGTCTCCACTCCCTTTAGGTAAGCTTCCTAGTTGTAGTGTGTGTTTGGGAGCTATCGAATTTTTGGGGCTGATTGCATATGGTGTTGGCTTGTGGTTGGCCATACATAGATAGATAACTCATCCTGTTTCTCGTTGTGGTGCGTCTCGTGCGTAGTTGATTTTGAATATCACGTTTCATTTGGGTCAATTGTGTGGTGGTTAGTGAGGATGTTGCCAGGTCTTCCTCTGCTTGATGTTTCTGGGTGTAGTAAGACAGAGGCGTGTTCATTATTATTGATTTGTAATATTAGGGCCGGTTTTGTATGTAGGCTTTTCACATCCACAAAGGCACGATGTTCCCGATGGTCTTCGTGTCACTGGACTCCGGGGCATATGGGACACGCACAGGGCGCTGTGGGCCCACACGCTGAGTGCCCTAACCCCTGGGCTAGAGCCATCGTCTGGCGCATTTTGATGTGAGTACATATAGTGCATATGGTCCATCGAGGCTTAGCAATCATCTTGTAGGCGTTGCTGGTATAAAAGTTTAAAATACATAGATCGAAAAAATAACGCAGTCGATCGCTTCACACCACAAAGGACAACACCAAACATGCACATACGATAGCCTGCGACCGGGGTAGGTAGAGCTAGGCTGACTCGGGGCAGACGAGTCAGGGCGAAAACACGCCATATAAATCCAGGATAGAAAGTGATCACTGAAGGTCATAAAGCCCCCAAATAGTTGCACTCCAAATAGATGACACTGTACAGATAATTAGGTCAACTCAGTGGAAGCCACAAATAGACCAACAAACCTAAGGGGGTGTGTAAAAAAGAAAGCCGCAAAAGGTCACCACTCAAAATAAAATAAATAACGTTTATTAAAACAATGAAAATTGAAAACTGACAACACTCTTAAAATGCATAATTAAAATGAAAGAATAAACCTGTGTGTTGGAGGATAAGTAGAGTAAAGCAAGAGTATATACAAACTTGAAGCCTTGACATCGCCATAAACAGCAATAATATCTGTCCACTAATAACAATCTCACACAAACTGCATGCAGCACGGCAGAGCAGCGTTCGCAAAGGTACGTGCATTATCGCAAACGGCATTCAGTGCCGCATGCTGTATAAACGGCCCCTTACAATAGATGTTCCACTGTAATACTCGCACTGAGTAGCTATCGTTAGTTCAGTCCAAGGGTGCTAACAGCTTTGTAAATATACCACGTTTTCTCTTGTAAAATGTCTGGCTTCAGTTGTTATTGAATTTCTCTCTACTCTCATTCTGTTATAGCCTCCATGTTTTGTTTTTTTAATTAAGGGGTGTTTAAAAGATAAGCAGTTGCCTCCTGAGAAGCTGTGCATCGTATTTCTCTATCAGTAATAATTCAAATACATTTTATGGCTTTTAGTCTTTATTTATATACATGCGCACAAAAGTGTGACTCAGCGTCTTCACAAAGAATACAGTACAGGGATATTAATAAATAAAAATAGAGCGCAGAAACGTTTGAACATATAGGGAAAGGAAAATCCCTGCACCGAAGAGCTTACAATCTAAAGAAATGTATGATAGGAAGAACTCAGATGGAGAACCGGCTGGTGATGGTGAGATAAGTGTGCTGAATCACAGTGCTTGCACAATGGGTTGGAGGTGTGATGTGCGGATGTGGTTACGATAAGCCATGATGAGCGCTACTTGGGATGCTTGATTTGTGGGGCGAGATGTTTAAGGTCGTCAGTATTAAATCAGAAGGAGTTACAACACCGATTTACGAGGGGAAGATAAGTGCAGGTGGAGGTGCGTGGGTTTGGAGGCAGGTGTTTAATGTCTGGGTTCAGTGATTAGGGGAGATCCTCACGCACCAGGAGTATAACAGGAAGAGATAGCAGGGGGTGGACTATGGGATTGTGTGGAGTGTTTTTTTTATTGAGTTGGTCAAAGGATTGTTGGGGAAGCGAGGTATAAATAATGGTGGAGTGGGGAATTGGAGTAGATTGAAGAGACGTCCAAAAGGGAGTGAGAGAAAAAACGGTCAACAGGAAAAAAAAGCCGTGGGAGGGCACAGTGAGATGCAGGGGAGAGACTTCACCATGTTATTTGACGCCAGGCATATGGACAATACAAATGTAATCACACCAATTAGTAAGGTCAAGTTCTCACAGTTTGCCAACACAAGTTATTGTTGCGAACGAGTCAAGATCTTTCCTCTAATCTCATCTCCACATTCAACTCCAAAATTAACTCTAACAGACACTTCCAATTGACATGTGAGAGATGGGTTACCCCAGCCAATGGGTCTACAGCCAGATGATAGACATAACTGCCTTTAAATTACTCTAAAACCACAGTCACTTGACTAACAATTACAGGGACGGGTGTCTGCTATTCAGTCATACCAGCCAGTTGTTAATTAGAGTTTAAGTTCTTTCCGACCGATAGAGCAGAAATCAGTCTCAATAAACACACGAAATAGTTAATTAGCAGTTGTTAGCTTTCTGTTGCAACATGATGATGGAGAATTCAGCTCTCACACAAACATACCTGGAGTTTTGAAGAAATTATCAGATGTTTATCCAAATATTCATAAGGAATGCAATTCCATGATCAAAGATATAAAATGAAACCTCCAGATGATGAAACTCAACAAGTTTACATTTAGCCAAAAATATGGCAGAAATTATTCAGTTATTTTAATTAAATCTGGCACATAGGGTTAACGTTGTTAGAAATTGTTTTAAAAAATACAAGAAACTTATTTACAGAGGCCGTTAAAAACCCGTGACAAGGCATAGTTTTAGATAGGACTGGTAGTATCTAGAGAAACGGGCATCTGTTTTTGCCTGATGGCGATTGCAAGATGCTCCCACTGAATCTATCCAAATCAGGGCTGACTACTACTTTCAAAAGGATCCATTAAATGAGTGGATTCGGGGGCGTGACTGCCTACTTACGAAAAAAGATGGATCTGGGGCACCGAAGCATTCGCCAGAATAAACCAACTAGAATATTTCGTAAACTGGATGGCGTTAGACGAATTTCAAATTATGACCAAACACTTTGATCATAGGAGGGTTGCCAAAGACAGTAATCATCTTTGTTAGGGACAGTAGGTAAGGCCATGAACTAAACTGCATTTTGTGTGTTAAAAAATCCTTTCTTAAGAACCTGTACAGACTTCGAAGTCACGATAGTCTGGTCTGCGTGACAATAATAATTTCTCAGTGTATGCAAGCTTGCATATTACACTTTCCGTTCTGCTCAGGATTTTTGCTAAGACTTTTTATGTTGTGTCAGATTACTGATGTTTTTAATAAACAATAAGACTGGTTTTCGTCTGAGAGTAAGGTCAATCGTTCTAACAAGTTGCTAGAGAAATTCAAGGTTTTTGAATAACAGACAACTGAAGTGGGCTATGTAATTTAGACGAGTGACCGTTAATAGGGAGGAAAATTATGCCCCAAATTATTCCACTAAATATGTACCCTGGCAGAAAAAGCACGCCTCTAATCTAAACCACACCCAAGCACACCCAGTTACACTCTCGTTAAACTCCTCTAACAAACCTTTCTTTTTTTCTGTATAACAAATCTTTACCTCACTAGCTTAATAACTGAGACGGAAGGACATTCCGCAACACTGTCTGTGTGTTGGTTCTTTCTTTTCATGGATCCGTACGTTTTTGGATGCCAGATTGGCCACATGCGGGAGTACAACGTGTCAGGGGGCGTGTTCCAGAAGCTTCCGGGAGTCTGCAGCCCGCTGTGCGCTGCGTGTGTTCGTATCCAGTCACAAGGCCTCAAGCCCCTTTCTGGCAAGAGATCAAAGCGTTCTGCAGATATTCGGTTGTCCCAAGGGATTTTCCCAAAAGCGGTGAGTAAATGTAATGATTTTTCAGATTCTCACCCTCCTGGCGGGGAATTCGTAACCTAAATTGTTGAGCTGTGGATAGTTACCAATATACTGGTATAAAGGCCAGATAAATTATTGAACAAGCATGTTTGATGGTTAAAGGTCTCACAGAGTACTTTGGTGCACGATGAGGGACTGTCATAGAGGTCGTCTGTTTATTTTTTGTTGGAGTTTATAGATTAATAAGAATCTCCCTGCAAATGAGGTTCCGCGGTTGGGAGGATGTTTTATCATTCAAACACACGGTATGTGTAATTTGTTCACAGTAGAGTTGGAAAGCAAAAAAGACCCGACAACACCAAACCACAAGTGGCTAAAAAGAGTTTATGGATAAAGGTACAGTTCCGGGGAGACTATAGGTTCCCAAATGGTAGGAGTGGGTTACGTATGACGGTTAAGAATCCTTCAATATACAACCACAAGCCATTACTAATTTAACCAATGAAAGTTTTTAGTTAGTTTTAGAGTTATTGGCCCGTACAGATGGAATATACTTCTGAGACCAGGACCTGCCACAACTCGTTAAGTGAGAAGGGGCCGAATGCTCCAAGGAAAAAAAATTGGGGCCCGCACGGGTAATACATCAGTATCATATCATCATCATCATCTGCCTTAAGCATATAACGTGTTCTGTGTTTACTAAATACCATCCGGCCTGGACTGCAATCTATCAGGGGAAGGGAAAATAACACCCCCTCTCCGCAGGATTTACTTTCGTCCCTCTCCACTGAGGCACTAAAGAAAGATGGATGGGCTTGGCTGTACCGTGAAGTACGAAGTCAGTGTGCTACCACCAGAAGCCTGTCTGCTCCCACCTACCACATGGCGGCGACGCCGACAGATTCTATGTGAGCCAGCAGGTATGCACCAACCACACCTCCAGTGTAAGCAGCAACAGTCGCCAAGGAGGGAGGAGGGGAGGGGGATGGAGTATTGTGTTAAAAAACTGAAAACCTAAAACGGCGATATGTCTGATCAGAAATAGGCACTATCACAAGAAACTCAATTGTCCCCAAATGGGTAGGTTCCGATTGCAATGATGCAAAGACGATTTGTACTAAGTTAAGTTTAATGACGTAACCCCCTTAGAAGAGTAACAGTCCCCAAGCGACATTTTTTTTTTTTAAATGTTTTACCATTATAGATGTGCATAGATACAATCATAAAATATACGGACCACCACAAGCTCTATTGAACGCACAAAAATAACCACAACAGTATATTAAGCCTATGAGTGTCCACAGAGGAGTGCTACTGAGCATGGCAATATAGATTTAAAACCAGAACAGCACATAAAAACAGACAGACAAAGCCCGAGTTTTAGCAATCCAGTTGAAAATCATACCAGGTTACAGTGCACTTAGGAAGTCTATTATGTAAAATGGTCTATTAAGTAAAAATGGTCTTTTAGTTGAACATTTTTTGGCGCAAAAATTGTGGGGTAAGCCCCTACCAACGTCACGGCAGACCAAACATTCAGGGGGGTCTCCTAACGCTAATAAGGTAAAATTCTGTAAAAAAACCTGTGTAATGAACAGGAAGAAAGATTATTAGTGGAATCTGGTTACCAATATCATGTTGCAAAGTTCTACATCTATTGAAGCAGGTGTATCAGCCTTGTTACCGATATCCATGGAACAAAGCACTCGAATGAATTAGTCGATACGGAAGCATCGCTAGGGAAGCAAACCAAAGTTCCCACTGTGTGAGAAGATTGCTATGGAGTGAGAGGCCACCTAACCATTGTCAACTGTGAGTGGAGGGGAGGTTGGCTTAATTAAGTAGTAGGTTCGCCAATCCTCCTAATTCAGCCAGGACTAGCTTGAACCAAATTGTAAAATAGAACTGGACAACCTAACAGCTCCTATTAAGCACCCCAAAATAACCCAACTATATATAAGCATATAGATGTCACAGAGGAGTGCTACTGAGGCATGGCAATGATATATTTTAAAAACCATAGCAGCACAGAAAACACGAGAAAAGCTCATTTTAGCAATCAAGTGAAAATCATACCGGTGGTACAGTTCCTAAATATATAGATGTATAAATGTCTATTAAGTACAAATGGTCTTTTGTTTGACATTTTGGCCAAATTTGTTGTAACCCCTGAGCCACGTCAGGCAGGCCACACATTAGGGGTCCCTAACGCTAACTATAAATTCTTATATAATCCTGTTGTAAAGTCACATGGGGACAATGATTTATGTAAATCGTCAATAGTTCAGTTGCAAGTCTAAGTCTGATGAGCCTTTATAACCTGTACCATTACAGAAAATGGCACCTGAATTATAGGCTCTGTCACAAAACCATTCCTGCAAGCAACCAAGGTTCCCTACCTGTGTTCGGGAACGATGCTATGGAGTGGGCCCTTTAACCATTTACACTGTGGAGGGGGTAGAGCTTAAATATTAAGTAGGAGGTTGTCCAACCTCCCATCAGCCAGGACTCAGCTGAAACACAATTTGTAAAATATAGTGGTACCACCTAACAAGCTCCTATTGAACCCCAACGAATACACCACCAAACAATTATATATAAAGCAATGCAGGTGCTACAGAGAGGTTAGGCTACTGACTGGCAATATAGTGTTTAAAAACCAGAACAGAGCACTATAAAACACAGGACAAGCTCAGTTTTTAGCACATCACAGGAAAATCATACACTGTAGCAGTGACCTAAACGTAGATAGATTATAATGTTCTATTAGTAAAAGGGTCTTTTAGTTTGACATTTTTGGCAAAATATTGTTAATAAAAGGTTATTAAAGGCTTCCAATCAGACTTTTAGACTTTGCAACTAATATGACCAGATTACTATAATCATTCGTCCTGTTGATTACACAGGTGTTATTAAGATTGTATATTACGCGTTAGGGACCCCTGAATGTGGTCTGTCGGGCTTGGCTTCAGGGCTTACAACAAATTTGGCCAAAAAATGTCAAACAAAAGACCATTTTACTTATAGACATATCATTTAATACTATATTATGTTAGGCACGTACCGTGTGATTTCACTGGATGTGCTAAAACTGAGGTTGTCTGTGTTTATGGCTGTCCTGGTTTTAAATATATATTGCCATGCTCAGTTAGCAATCGCCTCTGTGACATCATATGCTTATATATATGTTGTTGGGTTTATTGTGGGGGTTCAATAAAGCTTGTTAGGTGTCCAGTATATTTTTAAGCAGATTGTTCAAATTGATCTAGTCCCTGGCTGACTGGAGGTTGGCAACCTCCTACTTAATTTAAGGCTTCCACCCCCTCCCCATTTATAATGTTTAAGGGGCCACTCCATAGCATCCATCACCAGGGGAACTTGCCTGGCTTTGCAGTTTGGTACGTGATGCTTTCTCCTGGCTGGATCCTGACTTCTCCTTACCATTCAGAAGCGTAGTGGCAGAGACTCCCAGGCATATTTGGTAAGGAATCGGGCTGTTATTCTTTCTTTATTTTGTTATATTTTGTTTGTGGAGATCTGTGGGAAGGGCGAGATACTATTGAGTATACTGGAGGTTTATAATGAGGGTTTGTGGGTGCATTTTCAGGATTAAAAACCTGTTTTTGTGGTGTGTCATCACCCAGAGGGCTAGAGTCTAGTGTTTTAAACCCGTCGCATTAGCGCAGTTAGCGTGCTGGTGGCGAAAACTCTCAAGCTCTTACACAACTGCAGTCTTACCCCCTCTCTCCTCCCTCACTACTGGAGGTTTTTACTGGTTGTTTAAACCTCCAATTTCACTCTTTTGTTTTCTTAAGCCTGATTCCTTTCTCACTTGCAATTGAGAGCTCTGTGTCTTTTCTATAAAGACTTGAAAAATTTGTGGTGATTGCTTATTACAACAGAGAGAGAGTAACCAATA
>WSYH01014640.1:0-15279 GCA_036426205.1 Ascaphus truei
CCCTCACACTCTCCCCCAGCTCTCACTGCACCCTCACTCTCCCCCAGCTCTCACTGCTCCCTCACACTCTCCTCCAGCTCTCACTGCTCCCTCACACTCTCCCCCAGCTCTCACTGCACCCTCACACTCTCCCCCAGCTCTCACTGCTCCCTCACACTCTCCCCCAGCTCTCACTGCACCCTCACTCTCCCCCAGCTCTCACTGCTCCCTCACACTCTCCCCCAGCTCTCACTGCTCCCTCACACTCTCCCCCAGCTCTCACTGCACCCTCACACTCTCCCCCAGCTCTCACTGCTCCCTCACACTCTCCCCCAGCTCTCACTGCACCCTCACACCCTCCCCCAGCTCTCACTGCACCCTCACACTCTCCCCCAGCTCTCACTGCACCCTCAGATTCTCCCCCAGCTCTCACTGCACCCTCACACTCTCCCCCAGCTCTCACTGCTCCCTCACACTCTCCCCCAGCTTTCACTGCTCCCTCACACTCTCCCCCAGCTCTCACTGCTCCCTCACAATCTCCCCCAGATTTCAGATGTTTAAGCATTGCCTGAAAACTCACCTTTGCTCAGACGTCCACTCACCAGGCCCGGCTTGTTCTTTGCCGGTGCAGGGTCATTCACGGCGCCTCTTACCTGCTCCGGCGCGGCATCTCGGATGACATATCATAATTACGTCATAGCGTCATGGCAATGTGACATCATGTGACATCGCGCCACCATGATAACGGGAAGGAGGAGATAGTTACAGACGCCCTGCTCTCTCCCACTGGCAATCAGCTTCAGTGTTGTGGGGAAGAGTGCGGGACCTCTGTAACCGCGAAGCTCAGTGCAGTGCACCGTCATCACTCCGGCCCTGCTACGCGCCATACCTCTAACAGCCAACTCCCCTCCCCCTCCAACCCCATGGGGATCAATCTCCACCCTACTGCATATAATATCCCCCCACCCATCCCAAAGCTTAATGGGATCAGCTGTCAGACTGGGCCATATTCTAACCTGCGCCGCACCCTGTCCCACAGTGAGCAGCCACCTTACCTTGTTTCAACACTGTCCCTCATTCCCACTAGAGTGTAAGCTCTCCGGATCAGCGCCTCGTTACCGCTCTGTATCTGTGTGCGTGTCGGTCCTCCCCTGTATGTAACTGTTTGTCTATGCAATATACATAACTCTTTGCCCCATTGTACTGCGCTGCGGAATCTGTTGGTGCTTTGCAAATAAACGATGATGATAATAGCACTAATGCGCCGGGCAGCCATTATACAACGTGTGTGACCCGCTCCATTTCTCAAATAATACCTGATGGCCAAAGTACTGTAGCCAGACATGCTAACAAAGCCAAGCGGGAAGCCGACCTGATGAGAGACATTAGCTGAAGATGCATGGACGTGGCTATACCGCCTTACAGATCATTTGTTCAACCTCACCTAGAATCCAGTGCCCAGCAATCCTAGAGGTTACAGGACATAGAAAGGTGGGAATACCACGTTATAGATCCTATATACCACATCGGCTAGAGTCTTTATCCAACAGTCCTAGACGTTACATCTGCAGAAGGACATAGATAGGTGGGGATGCCACTTTATAGATCCTATATACCACCTCACCTCGCGTCTTGTGTCCCACAGTTCTAGGCGTTACATCTGCAGGACATAGATAGGTGGGGATACTACATTATAGATCCTTTATTCCACCTCACCAAGTCGTGTCCAGTGTTGAAGGCCACATCTCCAGAAGGACTTAAGACAGATCTGATGCATATAGAGGCCAGCACTATATACAGTAGTTTATTGGGAAATACCTTATTATAGGGAGGAGTGGCTTGGTGAATAAAGACACTGATTGGCACTGAGTTTGAAGCAGGGGTGTCGGCTCCTCGTGACCTTGGGGGAGTCACTTTATCTCCCTGTGCCTCAGGCACCAAACACATAGAAGCGCTATACAAGAACAAACAACGAATGAATATATGCGCACCCTGGAAGGGAGCAGGGAGAGGGTGGATATGATGGATTGTTTCACATATATCAAAGGATCAACAAGGTGCAGAGTGGAAGCACCTCTCAGAGAAAGACAAATGTTATGGTCACGGTGGGAAGCATGAGGGTGGGAGGCTCAGGAGACACGTGAGGATGTCCTTCACTGAAAGGACAGTGGGTGCATCAATCACCAGCTAACAAGGTGACCACTCCACCGAGACTCCCCTCCCCCCCACTCCCCTTAAGAATCACAAGTTGGATCCTGGATTTCATAAGAAATTTATTGCAAATATAGAAATAGATTTATTTTTTTCCCCCATACTTTTTATTTTTTCTCTCTCAGGAACGATTGCGTGCCGATAAAATGAAACCTGGAAAGGACTTTCCTATCCTGCGCTGTCCTCGCAACGAGGGAGAAGGTACGTCTGCCGGGACTGGTATCCACAGGGTCGGAATGGCGGGGAGGAAGAATGCGCTGGGTGGGGCCTAGCGTTATTGTGCGTGTTAATGTGTGTCTAAAGCTGTCCATGATGGCTCCCGCTACTTCCTGTGACCTCATTTCCTGGAGGAAGTCAAGGAAAGAGCAGGGCGGGCGCGATATATAAACAATCACACAGAACAGCAGCTCAGTGTTTCTCTTACAAAGTCGTTAAGGGGATCCATGTCCTATATCTAACGTCTTGGGGGGACATCTCCATAGGAACAAAAAATTGTTAGGTTTTTACATCGACAATCCATGCCTGTGAAATCGTTTGCAAATAGCATTGAAGAAGCTGAACCCCGTAAATTGCAGCTCCGGGGACTCCCTGCTTATAAAGATATGTACCTCCGTAGTAGGTGCCAGCAGCCGCTCTCCTTGGCTACCAGGGTTCATGTAATGGCCGCTGTTCAAAGCTCCCGTGGCCTGCAGGCCAATATGAAGCCGTGATGACATCGGTGCGGCTTCCTATTGGCCCACGTGACGCGGGACTACGGCGGTAAGTATCTCCTTGAAGCGGGGGGTTCCCGAAGCTGAGATTAATGGGGTTCAGCTCCGGAGACCCCGTATATACAACGTTGCACACAAAAACCACCGGCATGCATTGCTCCTGTATAACCCTCCTGTGTAATCATTACATTTAACTGTAATCACAACGATGACGTCAGATTAACAGAAAGCTCCACAAATACGCAGAATAATATGAGCGCAAACTGGACCCAACCGGTCAGATGCTCAGGATTTCCAAGCTTCAGCACAGGTGGCTCAACCAGAGGCCCAGTTGAAGATTGGGCCTCTGATTGAGCCACCTGTGCTGAAGCAGGGACTGATTGAGCCATGCAGGAATATCCTGAACACTTGGCCTGTTGGGGGGGGTGCAGGGGATTGACTGGAGTTAAGCCCCCTGCTGCAGTTCAAGATAGAGATAACGGCCCACCTGTTTAATATGTGACTGGTCAGCCTACAGTATTCTGAGATCGGAGGGGCAATATAAGTGGGGGCAGCATAAGCGGGGGCAGCATAAGCGGGGGCAATATAAGCGGGGGCAGTATATAAGTGGGGGCCATTCTTGGAGTTCAATGAAATAAGTACAATTGAAACAGTAAAATAATCAGAATTAGTCATGTATATAGAATAGATAATAATAACACAGTATTGTGTTTGTGTAATTTTGCTAGTGTGGGGAATTGAACTCTGGGCAGCTAATTAGATAAGTGGTGTTATTACTGGGGGATCCCAGGGCGTGCCTGAGGGTCTCTGCCCAACAAGAACATTTAGGGCCATATGGGTATATATGTGTATGTTAATGGGTGTGTGTGTCACTGTGTGTATGTCTTTGTGTGTCACTGTGTGTGTGTCACTGTGTGTGTCACTGTGTGTGTGTGTGTGTGTGTGTGTTAATGGGTGTCTCTATGTATCAATCTTGTGTTGATGAGTATCGATGTGTATAAGTTTGTGTGTATTATCATGTCACTACTGGTGTATTTGTACTTTAATGTGTGTCTGTGTATCTCAGGGTATTAATACTCCCTGCTAAACACTACAGTAACTGATCTGTATCACACACTAAACACAATTTAGCTTTACATTCTTGGACAGTCATTGTTTTTGTGTAATTGTATCTCATTACTTTGCTCAGATTCTGATATACTCACGGCAATCAGCGATATTGGGGGCGATTATGGGGTAATAGGGGTTATAGGGAGGGTTATATGGGGTAAGAGGAGTTATAGGGAGCGGGTATATGGTATAGGGAGCGGTAATTTTGAGCAATAGGCGTTTGCGGGTGGGAGTGGACGCTGCTATTGTAGTAGGGGGAGTTTGCGGGTGGGAGTGGACACTGCTATTGTAGTAGGGGGAGTTTGCGGGTGGGAGTGGACACTGCTATTGTAGTAGGGGGAGTTTGCGGGTGGGAGTGGACGCTGCTATTGTAGTAGGGGGAGTTTGCGGGTGGGAGTGGACGCTGCTATTGTAGTGGGGGCAGTTTGCGGGTGGGAGTGGACGCTGCTATTGTAGTAGGGGGAGTCTGCGGGTGGGAGTGGACACTGCTATTGTAGTAGGGGGAGTTTGCAGTGGGAGTGGACGCTGCTGTTGTAATAGGGGGAGTTTGCAGTGGGAGTGGGCGCTGCTATTGTAGTAGGGTGAGTTTGCGGGTGGGAGTGGACGCTGCTATTGTAGTAGGGACAGTTTGCGGGTGGGAGTGGACACTGCTATTGTAGTAGGGACAGTTTGCGGGTGGGAGTGGACACTGCTATTGTAGTATATACATTGTATACATTTCTGGGAACATTCCATACACAATCCCCTCATTCTGACTCTTCAGATACCAGCCGACAGAAAGCAGACGTGCATCTCCGCACCTGCAGCCGACCTCTCTGTAATGTGCGCTTTGCTGTGGCGGTGGTTGGTGTTTTTTGTTCTTTTGTGTTTTTTTGTTCGTTTTCTTTTTTAATTACACTAACGCATGCAAAAAAAATTCTTCACTTCCTCTCGTGAAAATCATCCACCCAAAAATGTCGTGTACAGAGCCCGCCCTCCCACAAAGTAAATCCCCAAACAAGAGCCCCCAAGAACAGAACATCTCCTAAAAAATAAACAACAGTGAAAGAGATGAGATTTAACCCCGGCGCTGCCAATCATGGCCTTTAAACCTCTAGGTGCCAAAAAGGGCCTGCAATGCATGGTGGGAAAAAGGCCTGCTGGCCTCCTTTGGCGCTGCAGGGGTTAATGTCTGATACACCGCAGGCGCACCCGGAAGGGACAGGGTTAAGCCCATGCACAAGTGGATAAATGAAGGAGGGGGCGTCGCACAGCTGAGCTCACGCATTGGGTCACAGTGTAGAATGCCAAAGGACGGGAGGACAAACGCTAAAAGTAACTCTCCTATTGGTCGATGTTTTGCTGGTCAGAATACAGTGGCGGGATGGGGGGATTCCATCCAGGAGAGACCTCGTCTAGGAATGGGTTTGGGATTTCCACTGTGGCGTTGTCCTCGTTCACTTTTGCAATGCTGACACGCTCCAGGTAACCCACCTCCCACGGTGCCTTGTCACAGTAGCAGGCATGTTAAAAAAAATCTCCAAGTCCTGCCACTAAATCATGCTGATAGGGGGGGGGGGGGAGTAGGACATTTGGAAGTTCCGCCCCAGAAGGCAAGGAAGATAGCAGGATTCAGCTGGCAGCGTTACTGGGACACCAGCAAGGAAGCGGGTGTGTTTGAACATACAATAAGGCACCTGTGAAGCGGACATCATTTAATACCTCTCCCGGCAACATCCTGCAGGTTGTGCTCTCAACAAAAACAAGCCAGCTCTTTAAATGTGGACATATATAATATATGGGACTACACCTATATATACCTGTGCGCGTATGTGTGTATATATATATATATAAATATATATATACACACACACAGATATATACAGTATATGTGTATACGTGTGTGTATATCTATCTATTTATATATACACACACACAGGTGTATACGTGTATATGTGTATATCTGTCTATATACAATATATATAGTACAGTGTGTGTATAGTGTGCTTCCTTTGGAGCAGTGCAACCTTTTCCTCTCCCCGCCAACCTTTTTTCTCTGTTTTATACAGCAGCCGGGAGGATTAGCAGAACCAAGATGGGTCACCTCGGAATCTGCGTGCACTGCAGCCTCGCGGATATTTGCTGTGTCACATATGACATCACATCTGCTCTCACCGCAGCTTTTAAGCAATGGGGGTCAGGCTCCTTTGGCAGGGAAGAGGTTAAGTGTATGTGAATGCAAAATGTATATAACTAATGGCTACCACGGGTGGGGCAGAAGACCCTTACAGGCCCAAATTCACATAGCGCCATTAAGTGACTTCAACGCCCAACAACGTAACGTGAAGTCCTGTTTCCGGCATCGCGTTTACTCATAGTTAGGCCGTTAGTGATAGCTATATGCAAATGAGGAACTCCCCTAATGACCCATATGTACACAGGCCCGTTAAGGTTAACGCAGGGATTAAACGGGACGTTGGTTACGTCATAACTGACGGTGTCGGTACGCTCATTCAGAGCCTGAAATATGGGTCTTGCTGTAGATGAATCATGTTGTGTTGGCTGCCATATTTCATATGGGCAAGTGCATGTCCCGAGGGAAATGAAGGAGCCCCACTAATAATGAAGAGGTCTTCTAATCCTCTGTCTGGCTGCCTATTGGAATGGAGTACTGTGATGCAGATACGGGACCATATTTTCCAAGTGGTGCTAATCGTGAGCTTGGCACTGAGGAAAAGATGGAAATCCCCCTATTCTTAACCCCGTCACTGCCAGATTACCCCGCAGATCAGTAAAAGCAGCTTTAAAGCAGCAATTCGTCTCGTTTTATTTATTTTCTAATGCTGATGGGCCCAGGGGTGTCTCACTGTGTTAGAATACACTTTGCAGACCCTGTGGGTCCAGAGAAATGCAACAAAAACTAAAAAATTGCCCTAAACACAAGTGGTCACCAGGCAACTTCCTGTCGGGAAGTCAACCAGTAACTATGACATCAGTTGTTGTCACTGATTGGCTCATTGGCAGGAAGCTGCTTGAAGACCATTTTTGGACATCCCAGACGACCTCACAGAGCAGGCAGTATTGAGGTCACCATACTGTACCTTCAGTGTAAGCAGAACAGAGACAAGTAAAATCTCTACATAAAAAAATCGACACACCTTCATAAAATTGCTCTTGTGTTGAAGGAAATTGAATGAAAGTGCAATTATTTCTCATTATAATATGCTTAAATAGCACTTTGTTATACCGGTGAGGAGTTCCCTTTTGAGGAAAAATATCACCTTACAGTATGTGGAAATTACACTCCTCAAGTGCCTTATTGCTGCGTGAATTCAGCTTGCGACGTAGGGCAAAAACCATGTGCTTAGCGAGGTTAAACAAAAGCATTTCAAACCAAAACCGAAATATATCAATGGAGAGAAAGCCACCGGTACAGTGAGTGGAGAAGAGGGGAAAGGTGTTAAAAAGGAGGGGAGGTCTGTGTCAGTAACCCACCGAGTCCAGAACCCGCAATTCTAAACTTCCTCCTCCCCCCCTTCATGAGGGTACACCCTCCCACCTCCTATGTAAACTTTAATTGCGAACCACGGTGCATCAACGCCACGATTCTTAACGGAAAGGCCCTGGCTGACCTTTTAACCTCTCACAATCGCTGGCCAATCACAGTTTCTGCTGAGCAGACACCCCCTTCCAGTAATCTAAGATATCATGCAAGTCCTCCCCCTTGGCAAACTGGACCTTTTTGCGCAGGGCGTGCCCAGCCGCTATGTAGACCTCCTCCCGGGTGTGTTTTTTATAGGGGCGGAAGCGCTCCCAGATCTTGTGGGTGTTTTCGGTGGAGTATTCTGGGCTGGAGGAATATCCCGAGAAGTGTCGGGGGGAGAGCTGGGAGTAGCTGGAGTCTCTCTTCGAACGGGAAAGAGGCTTCAGGAAGCTGACCCTCTCGCTCAGCGTATCAGCGCTTTCCTCGTAGTAGAGGGCAGGGAAGGAGTGGCGGTGCTCACTGCAGTGGTAGGAAGGCTTGACATCCAAGTGGTGGATCCCAGAAGAGGACATCAGAGGCCGGCGGTCAAGGGGGCTGTTGAGGGGGCTGCTCTTCTCAATGTACTTGGAGTCGCATTTAAGAGGTTGGTCGGGGACATCCAGGCTGAAGACTCGGGCACTCTTGATGGAGCCGCTAGACGAGATGCTGCAGCGTTTCTTGGCAACCGTGGCTGCGTCTGCGCTCAGTTGGCGCTGTAGGGGGTGTACGCCATCTTTGTATGGGGGAGAGAGGAAGCTCAGCCTCTCCAAGTGCCCTGATGAGCTAGCTGGGATGGGCTTGCAGTCGTAACCCAGCTCTGGGTCCCCCCCACCTAAAAAAGAGGCCGTGTCCAGCTTGAGGGCATCAATACAGTTATTGATGATCTGGTTCACCTTGTCCACCTCCTTGGCAATGGTGGATATTTCAGCTGCTGAACCCTCGCCATTGTCCAGCTCCCGGAAGTCCTCCTCATCCTCTTCTCCCCCTGACATTCTCCTCTGTCCTCTCTCTAGCCCTTCCCCACTCCGCACCTCCATGTAGTTTGTGCTCTTTGGGACCTTTGGCGTCCCCATCTGAGAGTTCATTGACTTGGACCCTATCCCTTTCTCTCCTCCCAGCCCAGCTACTGATGTTGGCAGTGAGGAAATGCGAGAGATAGGGATGGGGTGATCCCCCATCTTCTGTGAGGGGTGAGCTCCTAGGCAAGGGTCAGCATCGGAACCATACCTCATCTCCAGGATTGTCTTCTTGACGTTGAGGGATTTCTTCTTCTCCTCTTGCCTCCTCTTTTTCCTTAGACAGTAGTACACTACTCCCAGTATGATGACCATGCCGAAGAGACAGCCCAATATAGTCATGATGTAGTGTGTGGTGGTAGAAGTGTTGGGAGGAAAGACCTCGTTCTCTCTGCTGCGGGTGGCTAGGAATAGGCAGGTGTGGTTGTAGCGTTTTGAGTTGCGAATGGAAGCCACGCAGAAGGTGTAATTGATGTGAGCCTTCAGCTTATCCAAGGTGATGTATTCCTTCTTGTGCTTCAGGGTGGTCACATCAGACACAAAGCTGTTGTTGTACTGCACCAGGACATACATCTTTTTGTAGGGGTATGGGATGGTGACAATCAGAGTGGCTGAATTCCCTGTCACATGGTGAATATCAATGGTGGGGCTGATGGAGGAATCAGTGCTGGAGGGGGCTGTGGGCTCAGATGAGAAGAAGTCTCCAGGGCTGTAGCCAGAGTACTCATCCAGGTCCCGCAGGTTGAGTTGGGTTGGCCTCTCCCCTGGCAGGGACAGGTAGCCGCCGTTCCTGCAGTGAGCTTGCAGCACGGTTATAGCATTGCGGCTGTGATGGGGCCTGGGGCTCAGGAGGGGGTACCCGGCAAACTCGCGTGGGCTCTCACACTGCAGGCGGTCATAGTTGCGAGTGACATTGTTAAAGATGAGCAACCAGTTCAGGAAGCTGTACAGCTCACAGCCACAGTGGAAGGGGTTCCCTGCCAACTCACACACCATCAGGGCTGGGAGACCAGAGAAGGTGGGACTCTCCAGCCTAGTGAGTCGATTGGAGGACAGGTCAATGCTTATCAGGCTCAGGCACTCAGAGAAGGCGTTGGGTGTTACCACCTCGATCAGGTTGTGCTGAACAAAGAGGAACTGTAGCCTTGGCATCCCCCTGAGCATGCTCTCCGACAGATTGGTCATCTTATTGTAGCCCAGCTGGAGGACCTGCAGGTTAGACTGTCCCAGGAAGGCTCCTTCCTCGATGTAGGAGATCTCGTTCTTGGTGAGGTTCAGATCCGTCAGGTTTCCAAAGCGGGACAGGGAGGCGTATCCGATAATCTTCAGCTTGTTCTCGTTGAGCCGGAGATCATGGACCGTGCTATTGATGTGCTGAGGGATGGTCTCGTAGGGGGGCTGGTTCTGGCTGCAGATTGCCAGCCAGACATAGCCTTTGTCACCCTCGATCAGCCAGCAGTCACCTTGCGCCCCTGGTGGGAGGTGCCAGAAGAAAAATACCATTGTCATACAAAGCCACCAGCATAACATGGTGCAACCAACAGCGATGGAGAGGGCAGGGGAAGAGGTAGGTTCTACTCCGCAGGATTCTGCGCTATAACTTAGCGAAGCCCGTGTGTCACAGTCCTGCACAGAATTCTGCACATTGTGTTCTGCAGGGCAGGATACGGGGACAAGGGATTAATAAATCCAGGAGCTGATAAGAGGTGGTGTCGCTAGTTTGCACCTCGTCAGCAGTCAACAGTTCTTTGTTTAGCGTTTCAATCCTTCCTCTATCAAGGGCAACTGAGGTTGGACAGTCCAAGCAATTGGGATAGGAGAGAAAGTATATGTGTGTGTGTGTTTGCCAGCCGCCTCTGTGCCCCCGGGATGCAGATTTCAAGAGATGAATCCGTTTCTGTGTCTTGTCTGTCTCCAGCTGCCACCAGAATCTGAAAGAGAAGAGAGACAAGGATACGTCAGCAGAGGAAGAAGGGGGGGGGGGGGGGAGAGATACTGGGAAATGGAGAGGGGAAGAAAGCCAGATGCTCGGAGGTAGAAAAGAGAAGGGGATACAGAAGAGAGAAGAGAGTCAGAGTTGGAGATAAAAGGGACAGAGCAGAGAGAGCCTGAATTGAGAGAGAGATAGAGAGAGAGAGAGAGAGAGAGAGAGAGAGGGATGAATGGATAGGTGGATAGAGAGGCAAGTGAAAGACACAATTGATAAATATGTAAAAGACCATCACACCAACATTGAAAGGTAGGGGGAGGGGGAGAGATAGTGAGAGATGAATGGGAGATATAACAGTAATGAAAGGCAGTAGGCTGAGGAAAGAGAGCCATCGAGAGAAACCACAAGCTATTCTGCCCCTTTATTGAAGATACAAGAGGCACATTCATCAGGCTTAATATTTGAAGATACTTTGCTCCATGTGAAACGGTTCATGATTTGGAAAGAGTCAGTCATGGGGAGTTGGGGAGGCATCACATGACACACGGGCCATGAAGTGATGGATTCAAATTCTGCGTCTCCGAGCCTCCATTTTGTCCCCCTCTCTCCTTTTTGCGTCAAAGGAATCGGAGGTGGCAGACACTTCTCCTGATGGCGTCCGATGAGACACGCCAGTAACATGTTAAACTGGACGCAGCCACACATACACAACCTGAATATTACAAATCACAGTGAGTTACAGTCAACCTTTTTTTTGGGTCGTCTACTAAATTGAAATAGCCACTCTCTCTCCTTAATGGCCACTCATCTTTAAATAGATAACTCAACAGCAGTTAAGGGACTATGTAGACCAGAGGTGGCCAGCTCCAGTCCTCAAGGGCCACCAACAGGTCAGGTTGCCAGGATATCCCTGATATCCCGCAGGGACTGATTGAGAAACCTATGCTGAAGCAGGGATATACTGGCAACCTGACCTGTTGGTGGCCCTTGAGGACAGGAGTTGGCCACTCATAATATAGACCTCTGCGATTGCTTGTGTTTTCATCCCTTGGCTGTGTCTAAAACGAGAGAGGGGTGACAGTGACAGAGCACGAATCAGCACAGATGTTCTCCTGTACAGGAATATGACAGAGTAAGAGCTGTGTGTACTGTATAGAGAGAGGAGAAGGGAGGGTGCGGGGAGCAGCTCAGTGCAAAGCTTCCTATCCTCCCAGCACATGATACGGAGATCTGTCTAACTCATCGTGTCTGTTCTCAGTACTGAAGGCTCAAGGCTTTTCATTTTCACATGAGTTGGAAGCTGTCTGTGTGCATCTCACCACCTCCCATTTTACGCTCACTTGCTTTCTCTCACTTCTAGGTTGTCTGTCTAATCCCGATTAGCCTGTCATGGGTTTATATCTAATGTAGGGTATTTTTTATTTATAAAAAACAAAACATATTTACAAACATCAATACAAAAGCAACAAACTTAAATTAAAATATACAATTTTTCAGAATATTTACACTGTATACAGAAAGTATTTCCACACTTATATCTGAACCCCCGCCCATCTTCTCTCCCAGGACTTTGTATCCCACCTGTCTCTCTCCCCCTACTTTATTTTCTTTATCTGCTCTATAACCGGTTCCCCTGCACAGGTAACAGGCACGAGATCCCGCTCTGCGGAGAGAAGACTGCGGGTGATCCACAACCTGTATTTCACAAGTGCATTGATTAACACCACTGTGCTCACACCGTAACCCTGCAAGTGATCCCTAAACACACCATATACTATATCACAATAGCTTTGACCCTTTAAATCTGGCTTTCGTAATGAGGCGGCCATGCCTTCCCACATCTCCACTGCGCAGGGGCACTCCAGGAGGAGGTGCTCCATCGTCTCCAGGATCCCAGCACAGGAACCTCGAGGGCAGTTCCTGTCCGCTATGTTTTTATATTTTAAATTTGGTCTTACATAAAGACGCCCATGGAACGTCAACCAGACGGTATCCTGAACCCCAAGAGGGATCCTCGGGTCTAACAGATTCTGTAAGGCCTCTGTCTGGTCCTCTATATCACAGTGTTTCAGATCTAATTGTGAGACACATACAGTATTCTGCTCAATACTACCCAGTACAATTTATTCCTGGGAACAGAAGTAATTTCCAGAGCAGTTATTTTACATATATTTAAGAATTTGTACATAATCCTCATATATTCTGGGATATATACATCTTTTACAATAAATCTTTAAACAGGTTTGCCATCTAGCCAGTTTTTAATGGGGGACACCCACTTCCTAAAATATATATGCCACAACTGGTCATCTCTGTTGAGAAAATTCTGCAAATTAAAACATACAAAAATGAGAGAAAAAAATAATATAGGGTTCACCATTCCCAAACCGCCTTTCTCTCTCAGCAAATAGGTAATGTCTCGCTTTAACACGTTCACACGATTTCCCCAGAGCAATTGGAAAAAAAGGCAATATAAAGTAACAGTAATTTCCGCAGGGGGAGGAAATACAAAACTTAAATACACAAAAATAGGTATCAAAAAGATCTTAATCATTTTAACTTTTTCTCTAAGAGAGAATTTCCACTTCTTCCACCGTTCTACCTTTACCTTACAGATGTACCGTTTCTCCTTCCAGTTGTGAACACAACGGAATTCTCTTTTCCAAAATAAATCCCTAAAACTTTAAAAGAGGCATTGTCTATCTGAATATCCTCAGGTAGACTAAAGGGGGTTTCCTCTTTTCCGAACCAGCAGGCCACAGACTTATCCTGATTCACCCGGGAGTTGGAAACATTTGAGTATTTATTTATTTCCTGGTTAATACCTTCAAATGAACTTTTTGAGGCAACATAAATATAAACGTCGTCTGCATACGCCTGGCACTTAACACGCTCTTCGTGTTGGGAACCCTCACAGGGTACGGCTTGAATGTGACTGTTCTGCTCCAGGTGTCTTAAAAAGGGGTCTCTGGAGATGTATAATAGGGGGCTCAGCGGGCAGCCCTGTCTAACAGCCGACTTTATGGGAAAAGATTCCCCTACCCAGCCATTAATGACCGGTCTTCCATAAGCTCCTTCATACAGCAAAGCCAGTTTCTCCACAAAAGTATCTGGGAAACCAGATCTTTCCAGAGTTTTAAAAAGATAGTCATGATCCACCCTATCGAAGGCTTTGGCCTGATCAAGATTTAACAGGTACCCTGATAGACCTCCATTCCTGCCCATCTCAAACATCTCCCTGAGGTTAATTAAGTTATTAGCGATGTTCCTTCCCTTAATGGCACAGGATTGGGAACTCGTTATCACCTTCTCAGCGATGTTACTCATCCGATTTATAAGGATCTTCGCTAAGATTTTATAATCATTGTTTAGTAAGGCTATTGGTCGCCAACTTTTTAATTCTTTCGTTTCCCCTTTCTTATATAATAAGGTTAACAGGGGTTCACGCTGAGAGTGAGAGAGACCTATCCCTCCCAGAGAAGCATTATAAACGTTTGCCAATATTTCAGCAAAAACCTCACGGAAAACTTTATAAAATTCAGCAGTGATTCCATCTGCCCCGGGGGTTTTGTTACCTGAGAGGGTCTTAATTGCGTTAGACACGTCCCTTGCTGTGATTGGGGAGTCTAAGGCCTTGCCCCCGCTGCCTACTACAGCGTCCGCCACACGGACGAGAGCCCTCCCCTTAATGGCGCCGGGCCCGCTGCGAGGGGGGGCCGCAGCGCTCGGGCGCGAGCTGCTCCTGCTCTCAATAGATTTCAGAGCAGGACTCGCGTCGAGCGATTAGGCAAGCCCCCCTGCGGTTCAGCCAATGAGGGCGAACCTGCCGGGTGACGTCATGGTCGCGCCCCCGTCACACCCCCGCCACGCCCCCCCGGTCTCTCTTCCTGCAGTGAGCTGCAGACCAGGGAATCGGCTGCACGCGCCGCCAATCTCGCGGGCGCGTGTTACAGCGGAGATACCGGGGCCTTAGCCTAAGCCTATCAGGTCATCCTCAGAAACTGATGGGACGTTAATAGATCCCAGATAATTGCCCATTCCTACAGGATCAATAGGTTTTTTGCTAAAAAAAACTCTGCATAGTATTCAGAGACAACGTTAAGCATCTCATCTTTACTAGTTACACACACACACCCTGTGCATCTTTTAGGCCACATATAACCTTCTTTTTAGTTCTGGTTTTACAATTTTCAAAGGGATCTGGAGAATAAATCCCACAGCCACCAAAATCCTTCTCATTTGTTAAAGAGGATAACCGTTCATATTGTAATAACCTCATACTTTACTTAACACACCTATACTGCTCAGAATTCACTTCTTGACCATTCTGCGATCTCGTATATAATTGCAGCAATTTAGAACGGAGGGCCAAATATTTCTTGTACCTCACCTGGTTTGTTAGACCTGAGGTTTTCTTAAAAAATCTTTTAATGTCTTTTTTAGTGACCTCCCACCAATGCACTATATTGGGATACAGAACTTGTGTGGATACGCAGTCCTTGAAGAACTGTAGGAAACTTTCTCCTACAGTCTCCTCCTGTAACATGGAGGAGTTCAGCTTCCAAACACTGCGACCTAGAATCACAGAGGAATCTAAGTGTAGGGTTATCTATAGAATAGCATGGTCAGAATATTCTACAGGTGATAATCTGCAGCTGGCAGTATTTACATTGCTCCTAACATATAACCTGTCTATTCTGTTTTTTCTCTCCCCACATACATATGTGTATCCTTAAGTATTTGGGTTGTGAAATCTATACACATCACTTAAATTAGCCTGTTTACACATATCATTTAGGAACACTATATCATATTCCAATA
>WSYH01014641.1:0-15279 GCA_036426205.1 Ascaphus truei
ATTGATCCCACCTGCTGTCCAGGTTCCACAGAGTCTGGGGCAGGGAAAATGGTCACAGATAGCCCATTTTTAGACCAGGATGGGGGTACTCAGCGATAACTACAGGACTCCTACTGTTCTAACACCTTGGCATCCCTGAGGCTTTCAACTTCGGGTCCTGAGCAGACTCAGTGGCGCCAAGCTTGGTAGTCATCTGGTCTCTCGGAACCACAGACTTGGAAATCCCACAGTCACATATACAATTATATACATTTATCAAAAAACCTTTAATAACATATAGTTTGACTCTGTGTCTTGTGTTTAAACATGTCTAAGTCTCCTGGTCTGTTGTCAGGGATAGAATAAGAATATATGTTCCCTACTCTTACCAGCCTTATCCCTGGCACACTGCAAAACCCTGACTTTTACAAATACATAAATAAAATCCTCGCAGCTCTATTACCTAGCTGGAGTACCCCCTGAACCCCTATACCAGGTTCAGTGTGACTTGGGCATGAATGGGACATCCCACCATATGCTAGGGACCCCGGGACCGTTCTGGTGCCTGTCACGGTAGATTAGTACTTACTGATGTAGCGGCCGTTATTCGAACACTTCACGTGTCATGTACATCGGAATCCCAATTTGAAACCGCGGGATGAATTCCAGCCTTCCCGCAATAAGATGCGAACACGGCGAGAGCAGAAAAACGAACAACTGCACCCAATTCCTCCTGTGGGAATATTTTCCCCACCTATTCCCGACTTGCCAGTACTTTGCAGAAAGGGCAGGAGCTGCCTCTTGGTTTGCATGGAGCATGTGTCAACTTCACCTCAGCTCCTTAGCATACCAGGGTCAGCCCCTTACCTGGCGACACTGAGTCTGGGGTTTTGGGCACCAAGTATCAAGGACACATACTTTACACCGGTATCTGGCACTCACACTATCCCGGCCATACTAACAAATAGGATTGCTGAGTCTTTTCAACTCCGGACTTCTCATAGACCTTGTGGTGCCCTCTCTGCAGGGGCCCTTTGAAGTACGAAATTGAAAAAAACCTCAGTTCATTCACCCTTAGCATATTTGCATGCTAAATGACTTTTCCCTGGCTTACAGAAAAAGTTTTCCTGCCTGTACATTTAAAACTAACAGTATAACAAAGTTTATTAAAACAATATGTTCTGTTTGTGCCACTACTGTACATTTCATATGTGTGTGTATGGTTTCTTTATTCGTTCCTGCACTCCAAAATTTAGAGTGCTAGCTTATTCCATTCGCGCATTAGTGTATTTGATTGAATGGTCTATGATGTGGTTTGCGGTGGAGCCTTGTTCCCACGTCTATAGACTTTCTCTCTTTCAAGTTACTGCTGCGGCAGCTTTTATTCTAACAAATCACCAGTTTTTCCCTGGCTTTTTCCTGGAATACGACGCTCTTCACCTGGCGCATGCCGCGTTCATTTTGCGTTCCCAGCCACGGGTCATGCGTGGCTGACACGCGGTTGATGCGTTTATTGAGAATGGTTCGGATTTAATAGGTTGCAATTCTTCGCGTGTCCGCCAGATGGCAGATATTCATGAATTGTAATGCGCATGCGCTTCAGTAATGTGTCGACTTGCAGGTGTTTCGTTTAAAAAAGATACCACAGTGTGCTATTGTAACTTGGCCTTGAGACTGAAGGAAGAGGTTTCAAAAATGTATCAATTTAGGCTTTTCATATTAAAGAAAGACAAAGACCAGTTTCGGTTACAGTATTCTCCAGAGACCCGCCCGCCATGAGTGTTCAAGTGCAGTCCGCTTTCCAAAAACCCGACAGAAGTTATGCGTATTTGATATGGGCCACGATTAATGCAACAGAGGATAAGATGGCAACAGTTGTTCAAATTTATCAGTATTTTGTCGAAAACTATGACTTTTACAAATTTTCGCCAACTCCTCATACGTGGAAGCGTGCAATAAGGAAAAGGTTATGTAGCGATCCCTGTTTTTATCGTATTGAGCCACAATTTGTTGGAGGGTATTGGTGTGTATCACCGGCTTTTTCCTGTATCTACTGCACCGACACACTTTATTCGAGCAAATACCCAGTATGTACCTGGCAGATACCTGGAATGCGCTGCTCCTCACCTCTGACAAGCCCCGTTGCATTTGCCTTCCCAGGGGCACCCTGGGTTCATGCCTGGCTGACGGGCGGCTGATCTGTTAAATGATAATGATTAGGATTTAATAGGCTGCAATGCTTCGCGTGTCTACCAGATGGCATAAATTCATGAATTGTAATGCAGTATATATATATATACTGTGCAGTATTGCAACCAGCGGGAATAAAATGCTTCAATCCCTGCCTGAAAAATACCTCAAAGCACTCGGGCAGAAAACAGTCACAAACCTCAATACACCCGGGTATACCCGAATTCGTGGGACTAGCCGGGCTCGAATAAAGTGTGTCGCCAGTGTAGTCGTCTGGGACCAGGCTGCTGTTCATTGTGAAATCGGAGAGACTGCGCTGGATCGGCGGATCCTTTTTGAAGTTGTTACCGGTCACCACAGATGGGTTGGAGAGGTATGGATCGTTGCAGGTACTATTAGCTATGATCCGGGTTGGAGAGAGGAAAATAGTTGTTGTACGGGTGCCAAGTTCGGGGTTGGAGAGGTGCGGATTGTCGTAAATAGCCAGGTCAGGAGTACAAAAGAGCGGAGTCCAAAACAAGCCGGGTCAATAACAGAGAGCTGCGAACAATAGGACAAGACTGCAAGGCTAGGAAGCAATGAACACAACGAAACATAGGATTATGCTCAGCCAATGTGCCAGTGGCACAGCTGAGCATATATAGGAGAGCGTCCAATGAGAAGAAGGTGATGTGCAGGTGTGTCAGCAGTTGTGGCCACCATTAGTCTCTCTGCTGCGCAGGACAGGTGTTGGGAGGACCTGGACCCTTGGCAGTGGGGGAAGGTAAGAGGGGAGCGCGCCGAGGGCGGCATGACTCCCTGATCCTTACAGCTACGCAATGGGCGTTCTCTGCACTTTCTTTTTTCATATATATATATATACCCGGTATATATTAACATACGTGTATACCGTATATATGCACAGAGACAGATAGATGCTGTAGACAGATGTAGAAGAAGTTATATTCTCACCGCCATACTCACGCTGAAGTATTCATCATCACAATCCAGATGTACACAGGCGACACGTTTTATCTGAGCACGGCTAGCACCGCAAGCCGGGGGATGCCCCGGCGTGCTAGCCGCACTCCCTCAGCGTGCCGCGCATCACCGATGCGCGGTCACGCGTCATCGGGTGCCTGCGCCCCCTGCACGCGCGTCCAGGGCTCCCCGCGGGAGCCCTGGTGTCCCGCGATGTGGGGGACGGCGGCAGGGGGTTCCGGGGGACCCGGCGGACCCGGCAGCGGGGAGGAGAAAGCCCCGATCGGAGGGCGCTCCTCCGCAGCTTTGGCGCGCGCCCGGCACCCTCCGGCGCGCGCCAGGTTACTGCTGCGGCCGAGAACGGGCAAATGCTCGAATAAACTCGGCCGCAGCAGTAGCAGACTATATTGCTCCAGCTGGCGTGATGTAACGTGACACACACAACGCACCAGCGAGAGCAGACAACATTTCAGCTAGGTGGCGCGTGAAAAAAGGGTGTGGCTAATACGTTATTTCACACGCAGGCGAACAATATCAAATACAGTACCGTCTGCTACATATTTACATCTAACTTCTTCTACACTGCCTTCTTGGAGGCTTTGTGATTCATTGCCATGCTCTCCATATGGCACTAGCAACAAAAGACATTGAAATACAATGTAATAAAAAGGTTATCTTTAACAAAAGGTGAGTGCAATTGGGATCAACATCTTCTGATAGATAGATATATAGATAGATAGATAGATAGATAGTCAGATATATAGATGAGGTATACTGTATATATATATATATATATATATATGCGTATAAGTGTCAAAGAGGAGTGCTACTGAGCATGGCAATATATATTTAAAACCGGAGACAGAACATGAAACACAGACAGAGCTCAGTGCTACATCCATTGACACAAATACTCTGGTGGCTCCAGAGGGACAAAAAACACAACCCCCCTTGTATTTAAAAACGCAATTTTATCCAAAACCGCACGAGTAGATGCAGATTTGCCATTTTCCTCTATGACCAACTCCTGGCGGTATGGAACGCATCTAAGCTCAAACACTCCATCACCACTAAAAATTCCCAGATGGCCCCCCTATGGGGGAACCCCAATTTTGCTCCGGGCCTTTTAGATGGAAACACCTCTACTTGGGAAAACATGGGATATTTACGTCTTAAGGACCTGGAGAGTAATAGCAAAAAGGTTAAATCATTTGAGCACATTAGATCCGAAAAGAATATCCCTCACTCCGAATTTTTTAAATACCTTCAGGTCAGAGCATTTTATAATAAATTAGCCCCCTACCTAACGTTGACTAATTTTGAACAGCTCTGTCTGGCAGAATCAGATACATCGGGACTTACAGTGAGAAAGAGAAACTAAACTACAACCAAGCGCTCAACCTATTGTGAATTGTGTGTATAGTGAATTGGTATATACAACAAGTGCAACAAACAATATATTGTGACAATAATGTGATAAACGTATTGTGAATAAATACTATACAATATATATACTATAAAATGATATAGACCCCACACCATCAGATTAAGGAGGAGTATGGGGATGGGCTGCCCAGGACTATAACAAGCTAATCCATATAGCTATAAACAGAATGTTTGGTAAAGAGAGAGTCCTTGCAGAGCTAGGGTGAGCAGATATTGAGGAAGAATTGACACCAAAATGAGTACCTCTCGTCCATGGTCGGTTTGTCTTTGGCCTAACGGAAAAAAAACGTACCTAGTTGTCGAGAGATCCACAGTGTAGCAAAGAGCCCTCATTCGGCGGACGAAGCCCTTACGGCAGTACCGTCAGGGTTCTATCGGCAGTCTCCTTTCGGTATTACAGAACTCTTGACTGGCAATCTGCATGGGTTCCACCACGTCTAGAACAGGGTGAATAGCTGGGAAGGACCTGGAAGAATAGGTCAGAAGAGAAATTTGGATGGCTGGCATTACATGACGGCGCTGTTGAGGACGCTTGATCCACTCGTATGCATTGTGCGATCAATTCCTACCAATCCCTGGGGCCTGGGCTGGACTGCAAGCTCATCCTTTACAGTGTTGGACACAAACCTTGCAAACACAGCAATAAGGGTTTTGGTACCAAGTGCGTCTCTACCGCGACAGTCCGAATTCCAATGCTTATTTGGCTATGGACCTATGACCTTGAAACAATGAACAAGAGAAGCGCGGCAGTATCTCGCGGGCTATAAATATCGAATACTGCTGAATTCTGGCGGAAGAGCTGGTAATCCTGGGTGACTTCTGTACGCAACTCCCAATGGAGAGGCCACTGTCAAGGCGTCCCTGTTCAAGAGAGAGTAACTAAGCTACCTTGGTGCGTCCGGCTGGGGGAACAGGCTGGGAGAATCTCAAACTGGTGGTTCACATTGGTTCAAAACCACGACAGGCTAGAGGGTCACCTCATATGCTTTAGGCGTAGTAATCCTGATTGTGAGGCGGGTCGCCACCCTGCGCAGCTGGGGCTCCTGAATTAAGCTGTAGTGAAAGCTGGAGAAAGCCTGTTGTACCAGGCTTGTGATCTGAGTTCCAAGTATCAATGCAAAGCACAAGTCCCTGATTAGTTGCCCACCTCAGTCAGGTCTGTTTCTGTTGGGATCTGCATAATGTACACGCTGTGCAGTCGCAGATCAGGCCAGTTCCATGTGCTGAGGTGGGATGTTTGAATATACACACCGACAGAGGGAGGGAGCGAGTCGGGATGTGGTGTAGCGTGGCCAGGCCTGGATTAGATTTAGAATAGTCGTTGTACTTGCGAGTTCAGAGTATAGAGAGTTCCGTAGTCAAATCCATTTCCGTGTCCAAACGTCTGAGAGGTAAGAATCGTGATGGGTAAGCCGAAGTCGGAGCCAGGAGTAAGTAGACAAGCCGGTTCAAATCTGTAGGGGTAAGGACAACAGGAGACCCACCGTTTTCCAGGCTACACAGGAGCAAGGACTATGCAGAGCAAGGAAGTGAAAGGCAAAGCATGATATTTAAAGCGACCAGTGACCAATGCGGACGCGGGGCATGGCGGAGGCGTCTCGAGGAGCTGCTCGTGAGGGCTGAGCTGAGAGACAAGTAAATGTAGAGCCAGCTGAGAGTCTGTAACACCAGTGCCAGAATCCAAGATGGCGACGGACAGTTTCAAGGTATCACTGGGCGGCGGCATGGTAGCGAGGGGGGCAGGGCAGCAGCCACTGCAGTACTGTATGTGTAAGGAGGTTTTCAAGCGCAAGGGAATCGGCCCCCCGATTCCTACCAGTTAGCACTCTCAACAAACCGTGCGGTGTACGGGGGCGGAGCCTCATAGCAGGAGTGAAGTAGAAGAGTGGATGCTGGGCGTGCGCTCTGTAAGCTGCGGTGCACGCGACTGCGTTTGAGGACACACGTGTGCATGCGGGTGATGGAGGACCCGCGCCTGCAACATAGAGAAGGAAGGAGGCGGTGGGGCCGGAGGGTGAGGGCCCTGCGGCATGAAGGGCTGACGGCAGTGGAGCAGGTAAGCGGAGGTTTCTGCCTGCGACCGAGTTTCTCCCTGTGTGTAGTCGGTGTTGTTGCACGAGGACGGCGCTGCGAACCAATCCGATTCCTAACATCGAGTTAGCATGTCTAATTGAAAATGCCAGCTTCGAGATACGCAAGTTACACGCGTTCTCACGGCAATTGACCATGTTCCGACGTCAACTGCCTTTCCGTCCTTCAAGTCCGGAGTTAACAAGGGATGGCTAACTTGTAATCGGTAAAGAAACCTTGAGAGTCTAAACCGCAAGTAATGGATACTATCTCCAAGACAGCCCTTTATTTAAGACTTTTGCCATGCTTTTCCAATCAGCGCTAGCTTGGGTGCTCCTACGAAATCATGGACGGTAGAGGTATAGCAAGACATACATTTTTTTTTAAACAACAGCAGGAATGGCCTGCACAGGAGGATAAAACACTGGGAACAAGGGCACAATAATGCATGGCAAAAACTTTACCCCTTCACTTCCCATGCGGTAGTGATTAATCAGACGTATAGACTTATTAGCTGATTAATCCTCCTCCCGCGCCCACATGACCTCACTCAAAGCACAGGGACTGCCTGACCACACCCATCGCAGTGGCTGGGCTGACCCTGCCAGTTTTGAAGTCTAGTAATCCTGAGGTTGTCCTGGCGGGATAAGGCCATCAGCATTCCAGGTCATTCCTTCTGGAGTGATGGTACAAGTCAAACACGTGAACGGCAAAAGACCCAGCGCAAAAGTTATTAGCACTTTCCCCGACCCCCCGCACTCTCTGTAACCAACTCAAAGATTGTGGTCGTTATACGGTGAACACGTCTGCCATACAAATAGAGCTGTAAATCTTTAGACCCACACTATGGCCAGACACTCTTCTCAATGGTGGCATATGCCACCTTTCTGGGAGCAGCGTGCGGCTCGATACACCACTGGTGTTCACTGCTCCTCCCCCATTTGGCTGAGTACAGCCCAATGCCATAGTCCGAGGCATCAGTCTGCACCAAGAACTTCTTTGGCATAGTCTGGGGCAGCCCAAATGGGAGCGGCTGGCTAGGAGTCTTTCAATGCCTTAAAGGCAACTTACAGCCAGGAGACCAGACAACCAGCACAGACTGTCACCTTCTGGTCAAGGTCAGCCAGGGGTTTTGGCATGAGCAGTTACTGAGGGACAAAGCTTTGCTTCAATGTAGCACGCTAACGCAGTCACGCTTAGGCAGTTATGCTTGCCACAGCGCTAGGGCCCCTCACCCCCTTGTGTCTGAACATTGTTATGCACAGACATTAACAAGCGAATCTCACGGAAAGAACTAGAGCACAGCAATTGCAGCAAGAAGGGGCTAGATACCGCATAAAAATCCTTTATTCCATGGTAGACATCATGGCATGGGATATATTAAAAGTCTCGAACGACGTTTCGGGCCGGCCCCTTGTCAACGAGATATTAAACAGACTGCGGCTGCCGCAGCTGATTAGTAGTTTACCCTGCCTCCAGCTATAATGACGTCACCTGCCATTGGCGGGGATGATCGCAAAGTATGATCTGATTGGGTCCACACCCTGACCAATGAGCTCCTTAGGTTGCGAATGCATCGCTGGCCGGGAGGGAAAAGGGAGTGCAACGACCCACATCAGGCTGTTATAATGCATGTTGAAAGCTCAAATGCACTAATAACAAAGTACAGAATTAAAACAATAATATAAAACATATTATAAAAGCAATATTCTATTTGAAATGAGAAAATAGAAAATAGAGGCATGATTATATCCAATGTATGGTTATGTACATATTATCTATATACTCCAATATATGGCCATATACAATATTATCAACAGTCCTTAATGTATGTATATACAAGGGCACAAAAAACATCTCTGCAGAATAACTAATATAATGCAAAGGTATATACCATTTTACCAAGCATCTGTTTAGACAATCAGGATATAAAAATTATAGTGTTGAGCCTCTTTGTGACTGGGTAGACGTTGACAGTGATATACAGGTTTCTGTGTCCGAGAAATCAAAAATTATATATATAAGATTGAATAATATATGTTGGAGAGCAAGGGAAGAGGAGGGGGGGGAGAAGGATATCGAGTGAGGGAGGAAGAGGGGAGGGGGGAGGGGCAAGAAAAAGGGGGGGTTGGGGGGGAGGGGGTGGGGGGGGAGGGGGCCCGTGGGGGTGTTAGTGGGGAAGGGAAAAGGACAGCAGTGATGGGGGGGGGGAGGGGGGGAGTAGGGGGGGAAGGAAGGGGGGGGCGCCACCGACACTCCCACCCGGGGGGGACTGGGATCGGGGGGGGGAAGGGGGGGGATGGAGATTCGAAAAAAAAGAGGAATCGGGGGACACAGTGGGTGCAGGGCTGTGATTGATAGAAACATTAACGATACATTTTTAAGAAATGTTTGAGTTCTCAGTCGGTTATCATACCTTGGGCTTCAAAGTCGGGTATAACCTGCTCTCTCGACGTGGAAAGCTTCTCTATCTCCACCTCTTGGATGCTCACTTGGTCAATGGCGCTAATGGTGAGTTGATTCTGAGCCCATTGAGCACTGATAAATGTCAGACTGGAATTCTCACTTTTTTTTTGATGCCTTCTGATGTGTCACGTGCTGGCAATGCTGCTGCTCCGTTCTTTCTGTGAGGATATCTTGTTGCTTCTTTTCATAACGTGGTGCAAGCCGGGGATTCACTACAAGGCAGGACTTCTCTATCGACTGTGAGTACATCCATCAGATTTATTACGGTATTGGTGAATCTTCACTGCTGCTTTCATCAGGGGGTTAACATATTTGTTATGCTGGGAGGTCAGAATTTTTTATGAACTCCCAATATAACACAGTCCCCCACGATTAGGAGACACAATTGAGAGCACACCTTCACAAATGTTGCAGAGATTGGTTGTTTGCTTCCTGTTACTGCCTCATCGAGAGGCATTATTCTCAAATGGAACTCTAACAGATTACTGCGTGACAGCACGTACACTGGACGCTGATGTCCTATATCTACAAATACATTCATACCTTAAAGCACTGCATGCTAGTCCTGAGCTGCAGAATGAACTGACACTTCCTTTACCCGGGTATGTTGCAAGGGGACATTAAGATGATATTTAAGGGGAAATGGATTGTGGTGGACCATATTAACCCCTTCATCCCCAACAAGGTTTAGGGTGTAACAGCCGGGCATAATACCTTTATTTTTGCCTGGTCCCCAACCCTACCGCCATGGGTAGGTTCTTACAATCTCCTCCTTTAAGGTGTATAGGAAGCCCCCTACGTAAGGGACACCGCTGATAAGGGCAGATTGGGATCTGCAAAAACCTCTGGGTCAGCTTAAAGGGGTGCCTATTTAAGGTACCTTCCTTGTCTCGAATGTGCCCAGTGGGAATGTACGAAGGGCCTGTCATTCACTCACCCTCGTTGAGGGCAGAAAGTATGGGATTAAAGTTATGCCACATGCAATTCTTACTATGTGGTGTATCTCCTGAAGTGTCGCTCGGGGTTGGCATACGAGAGAAGACGAGAAACTATACGTAGGTTAAAGAATGGAAAGCCAGCACAAGTCGCAATAGATTTGCAAGGTGCTGGACCAATCCGGGCTGTCCCCATTTCTTAAAAGTCGGGCATAGCATAAATCAGCTATGGTATCAGATCATAAGAGATAGTACCCAAACCTCAACGAGGTGGTAACAGGCATATTATTGAATAAAAGGGAGGCCTTCTGGATCGTGAACAGGCACATTACAGCCATGGTTGAACAAGTAATACAATGAACCTAGATTAAAAACTTTTTTCTTGAAGGTCTCTACTAGCCAAGGATCAACTTGACCAGGGATTCAAGAACGAGATCCAGAATGAGTGATAAGTGCCCATAGGTGCTCTTGAATCAGACCTGGCTCTGTCAGCTCCTATATTACGGAAGATTCGGTATATCTCGCTTTTCTCTTAGAGGCTGTCACGGTGACACAGAATTTATCCAACACATTTATATTTTGGGTACTTGATTGAACACAACAGGAATAAGTAAATTTGATTTATGATTTCCTGGTTGACAAACACACGACATCTGCAGAATACACTTAAAACAACCGAAATAGATGTCCTTTGCATGAAGCCAGCAAGAAATGCCAGTCTTGGTTTAAAAGGTCTCGTGGCTAGATTGCAACTTGCCAACCTAATAACTCAGCCACCTCAAAGAATTTCATAGAGATTCAATGGAATCATTCGGATTTACCAGGGCTAACGAATTCCGAAGTTTGGGGTAAATCCGTAGTTACAGTTTATAACACCCTTTCCTTGGAAGGCTGCCGCTGTGCTGAACAAAGTCACAGGGATCACCCCGGGGACAACGGTAGGACAGTTATAGGCAATTTCTGGGACCTTTAACGTGCACCCAATCCCTGTGTGAGAACTTTTAAACCATAAATAGCCGCGTTGCCCAGTTGGAAAACCAGGAAACCAAAGGCTTTCCGGTTCGCAAAGCGCATGTGTCGGTCCTTGGACACCCCGGGCAATTAGCTATGTGGGATATACCCCTCTTGCTGGCGCTTCTTAGACTGAGGTTTGACTTAAAGGTGTCATGGTCCGGGATCTGCCACTTCTCAGGAGTCCGCCGTGTATACATTAAATACTCTGGGGTCTTTTCATCCTGACACTTCTATAGATTGAGGGTCGCCCAGCCGCGGCATTCCCTGAAGTGCCAGGGATGGGAATACCCTCAGATCCCATTCACCCGGACACATTTACATGCCAGAGGATTTTCCGGGCTTATAGAAAAAAAAACGTTTCCTACTTGACATTTTAAATCACAGTTTGCACACTATAAAACATTATGTTCTGGGTGTATGTTTTTACTGTAATTCTTTCATGTAAGTTGATGTTGTGTTTTAACATGACACCACACCACAAACCAGGGTGCTGGGTGTTGCTTCCATTCTCGATTACGTAGCTCTCTAATTGAAATGCCGGGCTTCGGGGGAACCAAGTTTACCGAATTTCCCGTCATTGATACCGTTCCCACGTCAATTGACTGGCCGCCTTACAAGTTAGAAAGTTAAACCGAGGAACGATACATTCTATCAGTAAACCTAACCGCAACCACTTATCCAATTTACTTGTGGTTACAGGTCAAAACCATAGAAAATGGATCCCATGCTTCAAACAGACTGCTGTAACCGCAGCCATGCTCCTTCAATCAGTGCTACTGTTGGTTGCGCCACTATTCCCCTCTTGTGTCTCCAGAGAATATAGCAGCAATGATCTCATTTTTCATTACTGGCAGGCCGGAATAGCCTGCAAAGTGGGGTTTGTTTTACAAAGCTGGGATAGGGCAAATACAGTGGTTTTTGAGTGCAGAGACTGTTAACCCCTTATCCCAACCGAGTAAGGATTAATCAGCCAGGTATAACCTTATTTTAGGCCTGATTAACCCTTTACTCTTCACAGAGGCCACCCTGTCTGGATATCTGGGCCTTTATCTACCGATCTGGTACACGTGTTCTGCTGGGCAGTTACCCATGACATCCCAGAATGTTGCCGCCTAACGGTTGGGAGTGGGACAACCATGATCTCTGTGCATCTGCTCATAACATGGTGGTGAGTGAGGGGTGGTCAACTTCTATACTTAGAGGTGTAGTTTTCAGGTCCCTGACAGGATGTCTTTGACTTAGATAGTATAATGGCTGGGTACCTACGATCTATTCTTCATTTTATTCTGTCTGCCTTATCTAGTATCTGTGCCTCGCCCCCCATAGAAATTATGCTACATAGGGATTTAGAATAATGATACACAGACTAGCCTATGGGAAGAAGATGAACAGAGTGGTGTATAGGCTGGAGGGAGTGCTGTTGGGTTAACAAGGGGATGCATAGGATTGATGAACTCCAGTACATAGTTTTATATTCTGCTATTAGGTAATTGGTCTCTCTTTTTTATTGTTGGGATTTTAGTATGTTCCATCAGGGTCCAGTAGGGGAATTATTAGGTTGCCTGTTGTGTGTATCGGTGTTTGAGAATATGACTTTTCCCTAGTTTTTTCTAAATAGAAGTTACTTATCTTATATCAGGGAGCTGGGGCTGTCTTTGAGATATGATTCCCTCTTTTGCTCTCGTAGGTGATGCGCATAATTGGTGGCTTTGACCAGGGAACTTAACAGGGACTAGCAGAACAGAAATGTTTGCTCATGGGTTTACCTTCCCTGAGCTCTGTACTTTTTATTTCTATCTGTTTTTTTTCCTCTCCCTTCCTCTGTTTCCCTCTGTATTTGCCCCTTCCCCCTCCCCCATAATCAGTTTGCTTTTGATTGGAGGAGTGATGAGGGTTGCGGAGCAGAAGTGTTTTTTTAGAATTTGACTGGGTTTTGATTCAGGGTGACGATTAGCATGAAACCCCCACATTGTGCAGGGATCTATGCACATGTGCAGTTAAACAAAAACAACCTGTGTACCAAAAGTGCAGCACACAGTCTGAGGTAAGACTGAGGGGGGCACTATGAGGTTAATGACTTTGGGCTCTGTCCTCATCTGCTAGAACTATAGACATGATAGCATTTGCAAGTTGATATGTTTATTCACTGCACAACAGACCCTACTGGGAGGACAAAATTGAGTTTTTTTTTTTTTGTAACTTAAATTTTATTCAAAGAAAATCGTACGGTAAAGATATAACATAGCATATTCATGTGCGACTTGAATAAAGCATTTGTAAACAACAAACAATCTGAAATCTATCAGAAATAAAGACAGGACAAACGAGACGTGACGAACTAGGACAACACAAGACGAACATACAGACCACCTATCATAGGAAAACCAGATGCAACACAACTCAAAACGGGGTGGGGGGGGGGAGGACCGAGGGGTAAGTGGGGAAGAAGTAGGAGCAAGAAGAACCCATGAAGGATGGTGACGGGGGGGGGGAGCCACATCAGCTTGCCCGTCCGAGCCAGCCAGTATCACAAGCACCCTGTCTCATCCCGTGCTTCTGTCCGATGTCCGCCCTATTGTTGTGTGTTTAGGAAATCTTGATACAGATATGGATCTCATTAACCCTATAAAAAGGTGAACGCGCCTAGAACTTCAACGCCAAATTGTGGTAAGTTCCACCCCAGGGATGTCTGAATGAGCGCCAGCAGCCACATTTTAGATAATTGACGCCAGTGTCATTAACCAGACTCGTTAATTTCCATCTGGGCAGCAAACCAAATCCTGTTCCGAATCTTTGGGATTGAGGATTTCATTAAGTTTCCATACTTCTGCACCGGCGTTACCAGGGCAAAATGCCCGATTAGCTTATTATTGCTTTTGGTAGGTCCACCGTGGTCTATTCAATAAGACAGCCACGGTCTAGGGGAATCGAGGGCTTAAAATCCTCTGGGTCCAATCTCTAATTTCTTCCCAAAGAGGCGAGGCGATCTGTGGCAAGACCACAGCGATATGCAACAGGTCGCGCCCGACTTCCACACGTCGAGGGGCACAGCGGGGAGTCCCGCACATACCTAGATAATTTTAGTGGGGTGGGTACCACATCATAGAGACTTATATGCTTCTCCTTTAATGTCGTGCAATTGAGCTTTTAGCTGTGGCCAGGTAGATCTCGTTCCAGTCCTCATACCTCGAGAGACTCGCCCAAGTCCGCCTCCCAAGGGCTCTGTACCCTCGGGTGTTTGCGGGGTCCTCAGACCGACCACTTCCCTGTATAACTGCGATGTATAGTCCCGATGTTTGGTAAAGAGAGTCAAAGTCCTTGGCGCTATCCAGTGCATACACCTGATATAATCAGTCCTGTTGTTAGAGAACTGTTGGGAATTGTCCACAATTGACTTCCTGGTTTTCGTTAGATGTTTTGTATGTAATCAAAGAAGACAGGAAACCAGTGCGCAGTATCTCGTGTATATTGAAGCCCATTCACAGCTGGCTAGATACTTACATCTAGATTGGTAAACGTAGGCCTTAAAAGGTATCTTAAAACCGGCTGTTGTGTGGTATCTGTCACCGGTTCCCCACCTGTGTTGCTCCCGCTCCACAGGTGCCGATCCGCCCAGCTACACAAAAGATAAAAGGCCCAATAGGGGTACAGTACAATTTAATAAACAAATAAAAGACCAACATATAATGCACTCACATGCTATATGTGTTGCACGATTTACAAATGGCCGTCCGCAAGCATGAGGGCGGACCGGGAACTTAACAGGGTCCAGCCCCTCATGCTGCGTGACGGCACTTGTAAATCGTGCAGACAGACCATATAGCATGTGAGTGCATTATTATATGTGGTCTTTTTATTTGTTTTATTAAATTGTACTGTACCACACTATTGGGCCTTTATCTTTTGTGTATCACTGGGCGGATCGGCACCTGTGGGCGGGAGCAACACCAGTGGGGAACCCGGTGACAGATACCAACAGCCGGTTTAAAGATACCTTTTAAGGCCTACGTTTACCCATCTAGATGTAGTATACTAGCAGCTGTGTGAATGAGGCTTCAATATACACGAGATACTGCGCAATGGTTTCCGTTCTTCTTTGATTACAGATCAAGAAACATCTAAAGAAACCAGGAAGTCAATTTGTGGACATTTCCCAACAGTTCCTAACAAACAGACTGATTTATCAGGTGTATGCATTGATAGTGCGCCAAGGACTTTG